>QJPP01005714.1:0-57511 GCA_003996215.1 Jaltomata sinuosa
ATGTATCTTTTCTTTCTTATGTATCATACGTCTTATCCTAGATGGTTTCTTGGGAATCATATTTGTTCTAGTTTAGTCTTTCGTAGTTGGCTTGTATGAGATCTTCAGTAGAGAACGAGGAAGATCCATCAACACCAGCATACCCGACTCTAGCTAGGGGCTAGGGTGGTTGTAGAGGTAAGGGTGGAGGATATTCCCGAGCAACGACACCAGCTAGAGCTCCTAAGTCTGAGTTTGAGCCTGAGTTAGTACCAGAGCAGTAGCTCATGGACCAGGGGGCAGCCCAGGTTCCACCAAGGCCACTAGCAGCATTAGTACCAGCCCCAGCTCCTTCATCAGATATTCGAGGTTTGCTTCTCCAATTTTTGTGTATGGTTGCAGGCCAGCCTTCAGATATAGCTCAAACATCTGCTCAGGGGGCAGCCATGGGTGTTCAGAGTTCAGGAATGCATCCTGCTACTACATCTCCACGTGCAAGGGTTCTCCCAGTATCTTAAGTTGCTCAGCCCCTTTATCCTTGCCTAGTTATGATAGAATCAAAGCAGAAGGTCGATTCCTGAGATTATCTTTGCTGAGGTTCTCCGATGCTCCCGGACAGGATGCTTATGATTTCATCTCTACTTGGTAGGAGATGCTTCATCATCTTGGGTTGTTGGATACTTATAGTGTTGGTTATACTACTTATCGGCTGGAGGGCCCAGCTAAGCTTTGGTGAATGGCCCAGGTAGCTTGCAGAGCATCCCAGTTTCCTCAATTAACTTAGAGAGAGTATTATGAAGCCTTAATGGCCAAATTCTTACCTCAGAGTAACCGTGAGCATCATAGGGAGAAGTTCAATAGATTGGTGTAGGGATCTATGTTGGTATCCAAGTATGAGACCCATTTTCACCAGTTGGCTCCATTTGGGGCTATGATTATTCCTACTGAGCTAGACAGGGTTCGTTGATTTGTTTGGGGGTTGAGAACTGAGCTTTGACAGACTGCTGAGATACTAGTTGCCAGTGGGTGACCATTTTAGGCGATATCAGACCATGTCCGTACTATGAAGTATTTGCATGTCATGACCTGGGGGCCAGAGATAAGAGGTCACACCACTAGGGTAGCTACAGTGGTTCCTATTTTAGTGGTAGAGGCTTAGGTCAGTGGGGTTGAGGGTATCAGCCACAGTAGTATTAAGGTCTGTATAGTCGGCCTGTTCAGGCATTGCTTCAGACTTTAGGTGGACCTCAGTTTGATCAGGGTCATAGTGGTCAGCATAGTTACAGTGGTCAGTCATCGATGGGTATAACATCTGGGGCATCAGGCCATGGTAGCCATACCAGTTCAGCTAGTTCATCCTGACAAGGTAGGCTGTTAGGATCATGCTATGAGTGTGGTATCACCGGTCGTTACGCCATAGAGTACCCTCAGTGGGGTCTAGTTAAGCCAGTTGCTCAGTCGGCTCAACCTCTTAGAGTAGTGCAGCCACCGATGATAGAAGGTGGTGTTTAGGGTAAAGGTTGTGCCAGTGTGGTAGGACAGTTGATCGAGATGGCGGTCAGTCAGGTGGTGGTCCACATTAATTCTATGTATTCCTTGGTAGACTGGAGGCAGAGGCCTTAGATCTGGTGATCACAAGTATGATTTATGTCTACCGCCAGTCAATTATAACATTGTTTGATCCTGGTTCTACATGCTCGTATGTATCTCCCTACTTTGTTCCTTATTTAGGGTTGGATAGTGAGCCGTTATCTATTCTTGTATTTGTTGCTACCCTAGTAGACGATTCTTTAATAGTGGATTATGTTGTTAGATCCTGCTTGTTAGCTGTGTTGGGCTGACCTGATGATATTAGATATGCTAGATTTCAATGTGATTCTGGGCATGGACTGGTTATTGCCTCACTGAGTGGTTTTGGATTGTTATGCAAAGACTATTACAATAGTCGTGCCTGACATATCCCTAGTTGTGTGGCAGGGTTCTATTAGCCATGCACCATCTGGTATCATTTCTTTCCTTCAGGCTAGGAAGTTGATTTTCCGGAGGTGTTTGTCTTATCTAGCTTATATCTGAGATGCTAGCGCTGACACTTCTTCTCCTGAGTCGGTCCCTGTGGTTAGAGACTTCTTCGATGTGTTTCTAACCGACTTGTCAGGCCTTTTACCTGAGCGTGACATTGACTTTGCCATTGAGCTAGAGTCGTGTACCAGGCCTATTTTTATTACTCTGTATCATATGGCTCCAGCTGAGTTGAGGGAGCTTAAGGATCAGCTTCAGGACTTGTTAGCTAAGGGTTTCATTAGGTCAAGTGTGTCGCCTTGGGGTGCTCCAGTTGTTTTTGTGAAGAAGAAAGATGGTTCGATGCAGATGTGTAGTGATTATCAATAGCTAAATAAGGTGACTGTGAAGAATAGGTATCCAATGCCGCGTATAGATGACTTGTTTGATTAGCTCCAGGGTTCAGTCGTGTTTTCCAAGATAGATCTGAGATCAAGCTACCACCAGTTGAAGATTAGGGTGGAGGACATCCATAAGATAATACTTAGGACTCGTTATGGACACTATAAGTTCTTGGTGATGTCTTTTGGGTTGACTAATGCCCCTGCAACCTTCATGGACTTGATGCACCGGGTGCTCAAGCCATACTTGGACTTGTTCATGATAGTCTTCATTGATGACATACTGATATACTCACGGAATGGAGATGAGCATGAACAACACTTGGGGATTATACTCCAGACTTTAAGAGATCATCGGCTTTATGAAAAGTTCTCAAAGTGTGAGTTTTGGCTTAAGTCAGTGGCATTCCTCAGACACGTGGTGCCTAAGGATGGGATTAGAGTGGACCCATGGAAGATTGCAGTCATTCATGATTGACCGAGACCTACTACTCCTACTGAGGTTCACAACTCTATTAGGTTGGCAGGGTATTATAGACGGTTTGTTGATGGGTTTTCTTCCATAGCAGCACCTTTGACTAGGCTGACTAGGAAGGATGTTTCATTTCATTAGTTGGATCAGTGCAAGGATGGATAGTTTTCAGAGGCTTAAGGCTTTATCGACTTCAGCTCTGGTGTTGACATTGCCAGTTGAGGTACATGGCTTTTCAGTGTATTGTGATGCTTCATCAGTTGGTCTTGGTTGGGTGTTGATGTAGTAGGGTCATGTGTTAGCTTATGCATCAAGGTAGCTAAAGGTTCACAAGCGCAACTACCCCACTCAGGACTTGGAGTTGACAGTGGTAGTCTTTGTGCTCAAGATCTGGATGCATTACTTATATGGTGTTCAATGTGAGATTTATACCGACTACCATAGTCTTCAATACATCATGAGTTAGCAAGATTTGAACTCTAGGCAGTAAAGATAGATTGAGTTACTAAAGGTCTATGACTTCACTATTCTATACCATCTGAACAAGGCAAACCTGGTAGCAGATGCCTTGAGTCGGAAGGCAGTGAGTATGGGTAACTTGGCTTCTCTTTCAATTTCAGAGCGACTGTTGGCCTTGGACATCCAGGCCTTGTCTAACCATTTAGGTAGACTTGACTTGTCAGATCCCAGCAGAGTTCTTGCTAATGTTGAGGTCCATTCTACTTTGGTTGATCAGATTCAGCAGTGTCAGTTTGAGTATCAGCGGTTGTATGATATTCGCGATCAGGTGGTATGAGGTGAGGCCAGCAAGGCCACTTTAAATTCTAATAGTGCTATGAGGTTTGATAGTCCCCTTTGTGTTCTGAGAGTTGGGGATTTAATTCAGTTGATTCTCCATGAGGCACATTGTTCCAGGTATTCCATTCATCCGGGTACAGCTAAGATGTATAGAGATCTAAGATAGCCTTACTGGTGGGTTGTATGAAGAAGGACATAGCGGTGTTTGTATATCGGTGCTTGAAATATCAGCAGGTTAAGTTTGAGCACATGAGATCTGGTGGATTGATGCAGAGACTTCCCATTCTTTAGTGGAAGTTGGAAGGGATCACTATGGACTTCATAGCATGATTGCCACGTACTTCTCGAGGGTTTCACTCTATTTGGGTTATTGTTGATAGGATGACTGAGTCTGCACACTTCTTTCCGGTTCGTTCTTCCTATAGTGCAGAGAGGTTGGCTCAAATTTATCTTCGTGAGGTTGTCCATTTGCATGGAGTTCCAGTTTCTATCATTTCTGACTGTGGCACTCAGTTTACCTCTAAGTTCTGGAGGACTATTCGGCGAGAAATAGGTAAAGAGGTTCAGCTTAGCACTGCATTCCACCCTCAGACAGATGGCCAGTCCGAGAGGGCTATCCAGGTCCTGGAGGACATGTTATGGGTCAGTGTTCTTGACTTTGGAGGTTTCTGGGATCAGTATGTGCCTTTGGCTGAGTTTGCTTATAATAATAGTTTTCACTCGCGTATTGGCGTGACGCCTTTTAAGGCATTATATGGTAGGCATTATAGATTTCCAGTGGTTTAGTTCGAGGGTTTAGAGTCCAGGACGCAGAGTACAGACTTGCTTTGTGTTTTCTTAGACAGAGTTCGGGTGATTTAGGATAGACTTTGGGCAGCCCAGAGTAGGCAGAAAATCTACGCAGATCATAGACTTCGTGCCTTAGAGTTCAGTGTTAGTGACATGGTATTTCTGCGTGTATCGCCCATAAAGGATGAGATGAGGTTCGGTAGGCGGGGCAAGCTTAGCCCCAGGTATATTAGGCTATTTAGAATTCTTCAGAGGGTTGGTACTGTGGCGTATCAGCAAGCTTTGCCTTTTATGTTTTAAGTTGTGCACCTACTCTTCCATGTATCAATGTTGAGGTGGTATGTTCTGGATGAGTCACATGTGTTGCAGTGGGATTCAGTTCAGTTGGATGAGATTTGACGTTTGTTGAGTTGCCGATAGCTATTCTAGCCAGAGATGTCAGTAGATTGAGCTCTAGGGAGATTCCTGTATTTAAGTTTCAATGGAGGCATCATTTGGTCGAGGAGGCTACCTGGGAGACTGAGAGAGAGATACGGTCTCAGTATCCGCAGTTGTTTGAGCCTTCAGGTACTCCCTCATTCTTGATTTTCACGGACGAAAATTCCTTTTAGTAGTGGATGATGTAATGACCCTTCTAGTTATTCCTACTTTTTTGCTTTCTTTGTACTATTAGAGCTTGCCTGCAGTGGACCCAAGTCATTTATGGATTGCTAGGACCAGTGGTTCGGTTCCCTAGCCGTTCGTTGGGTCATTATGGCCATTTCCCTGTATTAGAGCTTTAACTAGGAAATCACTGACTTTAGTCAACATTCATAGCAAACATGCTCGAAATCAAATTCCAACAGTCCCATTAGCTCTGTAATGTGAACTTTGGTCTAGTTGGACCTTTAGTAGAGGCTTGTGAACTTCCGGTTTGGTTCTATCTCACTTTTTGAGATTTCAGGCCAAATGGAATTAGAAGTTTGACTTTGGTCAACTTTTGATGATCCTAGCGTTGGATTAAAAATTTGATGATTCCATCAGCTCTGTAACGTCAAGTTTGGGTTGGGAGGTGGTTTGTTCGGGTCTCGTGTGAGCCGAGCTTATTTTGAGTGTTTGGTCAGAATTTGCAAGCGTTGACTTGGGTCAACATTTCTCCGAAACGACCTCATATGGAAGTTTTGTCAATTCCATTGAGTCTAGAATATTGTTTCCACTCTAGTTACATATTTGGTTTGTTAGTATCGGGTTTCGATTGTGCTCGAAACCTCCCATGGGAATATCTCAGGTTGTTGGTATTTCTGCAGCAGAGCAGTGCTCAGCTCGATCGCGCCAGAGCACCCCTATCATGCCCTTGGCACTTTCTCCCTTCAGCATCATCGCACTAGGGCACCACCATCGTGTTGGTTCCCATGTATCCCCTTCAGTGCAGTCGCATCGGGGGATCATGATCGCGCCAGTGCGCTGCCACTTTCTTTAGCGCGATCACGCTTGGTGATCGTGATCGCACAACTTTGGAACCTGCAATATAAATATCCTCATTGCCGAAATTTCCATCCACTTCCTCACTTCCCCCTCTCTCTAAAACATTCTCCCTCAACTGAAACTAGTACTAAATTATTTCCTAGTCGCAGGGTTTCTTCGATTAGTGAATATTATCACTTCCTTCCTTATTTTTGTAAGTTCTCCTTCCCCAATTTCTTCTTAGTTATGGCTTTAACCTCTATTTAAGCTTCTTGACTTAGCTTGGGGTTATCTCTCTTATTGTAGTTGCTTGTTTGGGGATGCCCTTCTGGCAAGATGTGTGTCCCACCTTGTTGACCTTGCTCCCTTCCTCCGTGGTACGTAGTTCTCTGTCATTATTCTTAATTTTTGTAAAGTTTTTGCATGTTGATCCCTCTTCGTCTTTGGGCTGTTTTAGGCCCTTTCTTTGCCTAAATTATGCCCCATTTTGGGGCATGAGTTTTTGGTAGTGTTGGGGTCATCGTAGTAATTTTTGTTTCTAGTTTCAGGTTGCGAGGCCCACGAGCTCGATTTTGACCTGGATTTTGACCTGGCTAGATTACTAAAAATATATGTGTCGTTAGCTTTGTTTTAACACGTAGATTACATTTTTGATAGTTTGATGCTATTTGGGGCTTCTCAGAGCAGTTCAGGATCGGGATTTGACTTTTAAGCAGCTTAGCGTCAGACACCGGGTAGGTTATGGCTTCCCTACCTTAGACTTTACGTATATAAAATATAATTATACTATTTAGCATTTGTGGGTTGGGTTTACTAGGTTGATATCCCAGACCTTGTCCGCTCTTTCATGTCCGTCTTAATTTCCTCCGTTGGCTTTAGTATTTGATCTTATTTTGTAGTATTACCCTTGTGGCCCAGGGTGGCCTTTGTATTTGCCTTTGGTCCATAGATGGTGGGATAATTGGGAAATATCCATGAGTCCCGTACATCGATTTAGGATTTAAGATTTGGTTATCTGTGCTATAGAGTGGATTGAGTCTGTGAATTACCAGTATGTTGATTGTGAGCCATTGGGCTGTTGATTGTACTCAAGCATATCATTATTATCATGAAAAAAGGGTTTTCTGCTTTGATTTACTACTATTATGGATGCGGTCAAAATTATCACCAGTTTTCTAATTTTGCATGGCCTCGAGGGCTCATTTTAAGTATAAAGGGATATAGATGGATTTTAAACTAGTTTTATGGATCTTCTTAGAGTAAAAGAGATTTTTAGATGATTTTTACACTGATTCTGGACTCGGCTAGGCCGGAGTGCTAAATATGATTTTACTACTAATTTTGATACGATACTAGGCTTGGCTGAGCCAGAGTGTTAGCCATGACTTTTCTACTAATTTTAGACCCGGATAGATTCTTTGCACGGTTATTGAGACACTGAGAGTTGTATGTGGTTGTGGAGACCTTCATGAACCTAGATGTTCATTAACTAGGGGCTATTGGCTGAGAGTGCCGAAGAAGGGGTATAATGAGTGGAAAATATATATGGGGGAAGCCGTCTATGGTTCTTACTTGCTGGGCCTAAGGGTGTCGGAGGAGGTGCATATGATACCACCTGGTTTCATCATATTATATCATATCATTCACTCTCTGTTTGGTTCCACCCTTGTTTGTTGTTTGTTGAGTGTACACTTCGGTAGTATGGGATGTCGGAGGGTTGATTTTCACTTGTACGTATTCCTCGGGTGTATAAGCGATCGTTGGGACTATAGGTAGATAGTTTTCTCGATCCTATGGTAGAACTTGTTCATATTATAGCTACTTGTGGGTTATATGCGATCATCCTTACCTTGTGAGACTTATTGTTAGCATGACTATGTTTGATTATTTTTCCTTCATCCCCTTTTGTTTTGAGGTTACTGGTATACCGCCATACTTCTTAAACTCTCTATATATATTATTTTTGCAAGGATCTAGTGCGTTCTCTATTCTTTCACATGTGTTCTGTGATTTATCTTATGTGGCTAATATATCATACTTGTGTTCTCCTTGTCTTTTATTCGTTGCTAGCTTCCGTGTGCTTTACTTTGTTTGCTTCTGTGACTACTTTCTTCATTATCTGCTATTTACTGCTTTTATATCTTTTATGCGTTCAGTCGGGCTATGATGCCTACTGGGTACCCGTTGCCTTGCAATTGGTGCTCATATTACACTTCTGCATCTTCTGGTGTAGATCCTAGTGTGAGAAATCATTATTGATCGCGCGTAGACTCGTGTAGTGCTTCTAGAAATCCGAGACTTAGGGTGAGCTTCTAGCGACCGGGGCTTGGCTTTTATCTCTTCTTTTGTACCATGTACTCTTTTGCTAATCAAAGACAGTCATATATTCGTATTTTGCACCCTCTTGTACTTTGTATACGTAGTAGTGGCTTCTATACTATGATACCAGGTCGTGGGATTATTTATCTTTCTATATGTATATATTCTGGTTGTTGCATTTCTATGGTTCTTAGCTTGCTTCCGCTTATTTATGCTTCTTCTGCGTGCTTATTAGTTAGTAGTCCATTCCTAATCATTCCAGGTTACGGGGATTGGTTCTCCTACAGTGGAGTTGTAGGTGCCATCATGACCTGAGAAATCATATCGTGACATTATCCCATTGCAAGCACATCCCTAGTTTCCTAAACTTGATAAGTTCAACAATTGTGTTAATCTTGTTACTTGCTTACACTTGTTACAAAATCACTTGTCACAATTAACCCCTATTTTATTTTTTATTGCTATTTCATATAATATGCATACTAAAAGTGAATTGACATACGAAATTTGGATAAATCTAACGCTATTCATTGTAAGATTTAAACCCGACTCCTATGTTGGGTAATTATTTTGTAAATCACTGTTTCCACCTTCTTATGTGAAGAGTACCTTTGGACGTTATCACTGACCCTCCTGCTCTACCATCCCAAGTTGTTCCTATTCGTATAACTAGGGATATGAAAAGTGTTTTTGATGAAGGTATGATTGCAGCTTCTGCCCAAAAGCCTTGACCTGCCAAAGATACCTTTGTTCGTCCTACTGATCATATTGAAATTATGGATGAGGATATTGCAACTACTGAGAGGAATATGAAGGGCCAAGGTGTAGCCCCTTCAAAACAACCTAAGAAACAGGTTAAGAAACATGTTCCTCGCAAGGGCTCTGCTAAGTCTAAATTGGTTAATGAACCCATTGATAGTGAGGGTAATATTGAGGGAGTTCCTTCTTCTAAATCTCTTGGTGATAGGGACACTGATGATGAGGTTCTTCAGGGCAATATAATGGATGAGGTTGACAACTATGATGAAATAGAGGACACTTTGAATACTCGTGTAGCTAGGGTTGTGAATTTTTCAAAGCGGTCAGTGCTTCGGGACAGGGTGATTACTAGTTTTGGTGGGTTGGAGATGGGTGAATTACTAATTTTTTAGGGCACATGGTTGGTCAAACTTGTTCCTTCAAGGTGATACGAGATAAAAATAGGTAGAGAGGAGACTCGGCAGTTTTATATCAATGCTACTGGTACCTCCTCCTCTATCTCTAGTATGGATAGGGATGTTCCCATTACTCTTACACCTGAACTGCTAGCTCAAGTCGTGGGTATTCCAAATGAGTGTTGGTGCCACTATGTGAGAAGATATTGGCCTCCACTGGATGGGTTTCCTTCAACACTGGACATAACTATGAAGTTTGCCAATGAACCCACCTTGGAAGAACATACCAGAATTGACAAAGGTGCTATGCTTCCCTTACACAAGCTTCTCTTTGATGTTGTGCATGAAATGGTTCTTCCAAGAGAACAGAAGTGTCCTAAGGCAAACTATATGGACCTCACATTCATGGAATTATTAGAATCCAGGGTCCCCAATAATTTGCCTAAGCTAATCATGTGACACGGGCACAGAACATGCAATCAGGACAAAACCAGGCATGCCCTAGGATATGGTTTCTGGCTAGGATCTATATTTGAGCATCTTGGGGTGCCGATCAAGACTTGGTAGCATCAGACCACAAAGGATGTTCTAGGTGTAGTAAATCAGGTTGTTGTACATTCTCCTTTGATGGGGCCAATGCACCCTTGCAGAGGTTAAGGGCAATATTTGCTGCTAAGGATGCTAAAATTAGAGCCATTCGTTCCACTCACCAGGATGTCATGTACTAGCTGCATATCAACTATGGCCTTGAGCATACAGGCTTGCACAAGGAAAATGCAAAGTCCAAGGTTGAGCTTGGCCTAGCACAGAATGCCCTTGAGACTAAAAGAGTCACTGATTCAGCTATCTTCAAGGGCCTCTTTGAGCTCCTCCAGAAAAAAGCCTTCATCCTCATCTCATGCTCCATCTTCCACTACTACCTAGCCACTCTAGCCTTATACATCCCAACCTTTTTTCTGTCATCATAAGTACTTTCTTTTGTCTTATAAGTTTAATTAATTTTGTGGTATACATGCCTTTTGATTAATAAAAGTGTTGAGTTTTCAGTTTCTGGTTCATATCTATCTCTTGTGTCCTTGCAAATACTTTGCTATATCTAATTGAGTTCTTGTTTTAAGTGTTTATCTAGGTGATAGCCCCAGTGGCCATGAGTGTCAAATTTGCTCCTCTCAGTGTGCTATATGCCCTTACAATGTTTTATGATGCCAAAAGAGGGAAATCCATACTTGTGTGATATTTATAACCCAATCGGTCCAACATGATCCTAAAATGTGTTTTCTTTTTGTTGTTGTGCCTAAAGAAACTGATATGACACAGGTTGAACTCAACATACAAGAAGCAATGGCTTGTCATCATCAAAAAGGGAGAATTTATTAGGTCAAGAAAGATTTTGATGATTGACAAATATGTGGAACACATGCAGGAAACAAGTTGCTACGACTGTTCCTCTCAGGCAGAGTCCAACTTGGATTAGGAGAAGGTCAACTAACCGATGCTCCAAACAGCAAAGGGATTGAAGCATGTTTATGACAAAAGTTCACTTGCATAAAGTTTCCTTTTATAGAGGAATCCTACATGGAAGGAAATCTCAAAGAAGGTCGGCAAACGAAATCCTAAAAGGAAAGGGATTCCTTAGAATGAAAGAAATCTGTTTGAAGGAGGAGAAGTCTCACAACTATAAATATAGTGAGACTTCTCACTGAAGATCCAAGTGCAGCAGATACAAAGAAGCAAGATTGAAGAACCTATTCCATAGGCTTATGTTTTACAGTTCTTGAGTCAAGTTTACTTGTATTATTTTTCATTGAGTTGTAATCACTTGCTTTCACAATTTCGAGCTTACTTCAAGTTGGGGGCAACTCGAAGTCGGGTGCAACAGTCAAGGGTGATTGTTGAATTATAGAAATTAGAGTTTAGTTCCTAGTATTGCAAGATTTGTAATCTAAATTATTTTAAGGCTTAGAGTTTAGTGAGGTTTGGTTAAATCCTGCAGAAGTGCAGGTCATGATTCTTTTTCCTCTGTGAGCTGGGGTTTTCCACAATAAATTATTGTGTTAATACTTTACTCGCTTTTCTTAATACAGTTCAAGTAATCGACAAAGGAACAAATAAAATAACCTGTTCCTTAGAGAAATTAGGGGGTCAAAATTCTAATAACAACATTCCTAGAGCAGCCAAAGAATGAATCTATAGGAAAGAACAGTCACCAATACACATAAAATAGAAGCAAATAACATTGTTAAAGTGAGTCTACAAACACTCAGTAGTTGGATCTAGAAGAAGAAAAACAGATTATTCAGTCAAGATACTCCTACAAGGAATACTATAACTCTAGGTGAATAGGGGAAGAAGAACACCAAATACAACAGCTCAACATAACATGCTTTAAATCCACTTGAAATCAGCAGGATTTGATGCTTTTGGAATCGACGTTACTTAGAAGGAAGAGATCCAATTGATCTGAGTGATTTACTCCTGAGATATGGAATCACTGCCTCAGGTGAGAGCGTGGTGATGCAATGATGTGGTTTCATACCAGAAAATCAGATGCCTGCTTTTTCGATGAGAATTCGGCCTTCAACTTAGCTTATAGTGGTTTTTTTTTGCTTTTGTCTTTGCCTTCCTTTTTTTGTGGTCGATCACTGCTTTTTATTTTTGACTATTTATTATACTATAAAATATCTTCCACTAAATTTTTCTTAGTGGTTCCAAAATAAAAAATAAAAAAGCTTCAGCTCTTACATTATACAACTTTGGTTAAACATTAAAAAAATTCAATGATATTTTCCTTATAAAATCACGCATATTTACTCTAGAGGTGGGCATAAACATCGAACAACTAAAAAATTAAAATGAACTGAATTAATTTAGATTTTCAATTTCAATTTTTTTGGTATTCAGTTCAGTTATGGTTTATTTATCATTAAGAATTTGATATTCAGTTCATTTTTTGGTTTTGGAATCCAAATTATTCGGTAAAACAGAATAACCAAAATATGTATAACTAATTATTTTTTGAAAATTATATATCCTACTTTTTACTATCCAGCCCAAATTCCAATTGCCCAAATTCATTATCCAAGCCCAATTTCCCAGATTTCATCTATTTTCTACCTAAACCTAATACTCTAAGGTTCAGAAAAATTACTCTCTCTCAGACTCTCACTCTCTCGACTCTATAGCGGGCCAGTGGTGGCATGAACTCTTCGAGAACTCAGTGTCAGCGACCAGCGTGAATTCTTCTAGCGAGCGTCAATCATCTTTCAGGTACGCTGACACTTTCCTTCTCTTTGATTTTTTTGATTTTTTTGCATTTTCTTCTTCTTCTTCTTCTTCTTCTTCTTCTTCTTCTTCTTCTTCTTCTTCTTCTTCTTCTTCTTCTTCTTCTTCTTCTTCTTCTATCCTTTTCCAGTTTTCTTTGATGATGTTGAAGAAAAAGTTATATTAATGTCAGATTAAACTAGTTATCGAGGATGTGAGATTAACTGATTAAGAACTTTAATTTCTTATAAAAAAGTAAATTATTTGGTAAGGAGTTGGAGAATATTTGGTTGAAATTGGGAAAAAAATGAAATTCTCTATTGTTATATTTCTCTAATTTTGATTTTAGTTGACTTTATATGATTTTCACATTGCTGATTTTGAACTTCTGATTTCTATCTATAAAATATATATAACTGTTAAGGCTGTCTAGTCACTAGTGTCTATAAATTGATTTTTGATGTTGGTTGGAGAATTAAAAGTCACAGTGCGGCAGTGCCATCTATAACTGTTAAGGGGTAGGAGAATATTTGGCTGAATTTTTGATTTCTCTAAGTATGATTTCACATGAATTACACTTTGATTGACGTCTACTTGTCTAGTATTATTGTCTTATTGATTTTGATCTAGTGTTAACTATTAAGGTTGTCTAGTATCTATAAATTGATTACATTCTGATTTTTCTTTCTAATTTCACATAGATGACTGATCAAAGTTGAGTTAGTGAAGCTGGTTCAACTGGTAGCTTACCTAGTAATAGTAATGACAATTTAGCTGACACCGAGACTACCAAAAAAGAAAGAAATGCAACCTATATCTGATGTTTGGGATCATTTTGATAGGGTGTTTGAAAATGAATTTAGTAGTAAAGCAAAGTGTAGGCATTATACGCAAGATTATGTTGTTAATGCATCTAGAAATGGAATAACAGGATTGAGACGATATTTGACTAAGTGTAGAATATATAAATCTCTCATTGAAATCACTGAGTCTAATACACAAACAAAGTTGAACTAACACTCTAAGAATGCACCCATTTCGAAATTTGATCAAGAAAAAAGTTAGGAGGGATTTAGTTGAGAATTGTGGATGAGCTACCGTTTAGCTTTCTAGAAAAGGAAGACTTCAAGAAGTTTATGAATAAGGCTCAGCCTCTATTTTGCATTCCTTCCCGTAGAATAATAACAAGGGATTGTTATGATATTTATGGTGAATTGAGGCAATATTTGAAGAGATCTTTTAGAGAAGTCAAACCAAGAATTTATCTTACCACAGATACATGAACATCAATACAAAGAATTAATTATATGTATTAGACTGCTCACTTTATTAACAGAGATTGGATAATGTATAAAACAATATTGAATTTTTTTCCTGTCTTTAGTCATAAGGGTGAGCATTTGGCAGAAACTATAAGTAAATGTTTGCTTGATTGGAACTTGAACAATATATTCTCTGTTACTGTTCATAATACTTCTTCAAATAATATTGCAGTTTCAGAATTATCTAAACAGTTAGATATGTGAAGAACTAATATAATAAAAGGTAAGCATCTCCACGTGGGATGTATGTCTCACGTAATTAATCTAATTGTGCAAGATCATCTCCTGCAAGAATAAGAAACTTTAAGAAATATTGTGAAGTTCAAAAGATAGAATGTGAAAAAATATTATCGTTCAATGTGCCTACTAGGTGGAACTCCACCTACTTGATGTTGGAGGCGGCAGAAAAATTTGAGAAGGCCTTTGATAGGTTTTATCTTTATGATGATAATTTTAATGCTCATATTTCTACTGATATTTGTGAGGATGGAAGTATTGCAGGTTCATTTTAATGTGATGATTGGCTTACTGTATGAAAAGTGATAAAGTTTCTTGAAAGATTTTATGAGCTCACTTTAAAGGTTTCAGGTTCACGGTATGTTACTTGTAATATTTATTTTGAAGATATATGTGATCTTGATGCATATTTGAAAGTGTATATGGAAAGTGAAGATCTTAATATGCGTAATATGAATGTGGGGATGAAAGAAAAGTTCAAGACATATTGGGGTACTCCTGAAAAGATGACAAAATACTTTTAATTGCTTCTATGTTGGATCCTCGTAATAAGTTTGTGTATGTTAGCTTTGCACTTGAAGATCTATTAGGGAAGGAAAAGGGAAAGATAGTATGTGATGAAGTGAATGTTTATCTGAAAGCTTTATTTGGAGAGTATGTTGGTAAATATTAAATAGGTTTTAAACAAATATCATCTCCATCTGGATCTACTTCATCTGACTCATCTAGTTCAAGCCTTTCTCAAAATGTGAAAGCAAAGGTTTTAAGAGCGAAGCTTTACTTGAAGAAACAAAAGAAAGATTGTGGAAGTGGAAGTGCTTAATCAGAGTTGGATAAATACATTAGTGAAGAACAAGATCCTGAATCTGATGATTTTGATATCTTAAGTTTGTGAAACGTTAATACTCTTAGGTTTTCTGTTCTTTCGGAGTTGGTTCATGACGTATTGGCTATTCCAATATCGAGTGTGGCATCAGAATGTGCCTTTAGCAAGGGTGGTCGTATTCTTGATCTATTTAGAAGTTCATTGACTCCTAAATGTGTGCAATTGCTTATTTGTGTCCAAGATTGGCTTAGAGAACAGACTACTCCTATTTGTGTTGAAGAAAATTTGGAGTATCTTGAGAAACTTGAACTTGGTAAGATTTTATATTTTTGGTATATTTTTACAATAAATAATATACTTATTTGTTTTGTATGACATATTTGATTAAATTATTTTTAGAGATGAAAAATAGTGAAAACGATTCTTGCATTGTTGATGTATGATTGTAATTTGCTATTATAGTAGTGGTGAGTTCAATACTTTATTCGTTTGGTCATATTCTTTTGATTTTTTTTCCTTTAATCTGAAAGTTATATTCTAACTTTTTGATTTTATCTTAAAGGTTCAAGTTCAAGTGGTCAACCATGCCTCCTAAAGCTTACTCCTCACCTATTTGAAAATATTATGAGGTGATTCAAGACAAAAAAGAAGGGTGTAAAGCAAAGTGTTTGGCAGGTGGTTTGATTCTTAATTGTCATTCAATAAGGTGTGGTACATTTGGTTTGCGTAAACACATTAAGAGGTGTCGTGGGAATCAAGAGAGGCAGCTTCGCCTTAATCGTGAAGCACTTGAGCTTATGGTTTGAACTTTGAATATTTTAAGACTCATTTTGAGACTGCTGCTACTTTTTTTAATGCTCGTTTGGTAATGAATTTAGACTGGTAAGTGTGTATTTTGATGGCTGTATTTTAAGACAGCTGCTACTGTTATGATGGTTGTAATAAATTATTTTCATGTTTTGTTTTAGTGTGATGTGCGCTGGGCTAAACAGCTGCTAGCATGCTACTGTTTTTATGTGCATTTGATATGAAATAACTGCACAATATGTTCATAGGATTCATATGCTTATGGCTGCTCTGCTTTAGTTGTAATGAAGGCATTGAATTTGATTTTCGCAGCTGAGGATACCGTTGCTGGACTGCTCATGGTTGGAAATTGGGATGTGTTGTTTTTGATTGTTGATATTGTTTGTTGTTGGTCAATTAGGCCGTTGACACTTGAAAGAAACGTCGAAGACTGATGGGAATTTGTCAAAATGTGCAATTACCTTCCTGTTTAGGCAGTTTTACATTGTGGTGATTGGATACTTGTACTTTAACAAGCTCATTAGATTAAAAAATGGTTCATTTTGAAGTAAAAACCTGAAAAAAAAATTTACGTTAAAAAATAGCCTATTTTACAAATAGAAAATAGCTCATTAAGCAGGCCCAAAAACCGAAATAATTGAATTTGAAAAATCAAAATCGAACCGAATTTAATTCGATTTGGTTTTTAATACCCCTTTTCCCATAATCGAAAATCAAAAAAACCAAACCGAATACCTACCGCTAATTTACTCGCCAACTATCATTGCTTCAAGCAAACAAACATTGAGTAGTTTATTCAGTATGGTATGATCCTGATTAAACTCTGTTGCCAACGATTTTGTCCACATTCACTGTTTTGATTGTAAATGAATTTTGCCATAAAATACTTTTGCAAAATTAATTAAATAAAAGAGTACATTAAAATGACAAATTACTCGTATTAAAATAAATAGGCTAAAAGGATTTTTATTAAGAAAAGTAAAGTAAGAGAGATAAGCATAATATTCTAAACCATTAAAAAGGTTAGCATACGAAACCAAACTTGAGGACATAGCTCTGCAATTATCCCATATAAATATATTGTATCTCGAATTATATTAACATAGAAAGAGTACGTCTTCATACATAATCTTTCGAGCAAATCAAGACTTCAAAAGTAGAAAGCAATTTATCAAGTACTGATTACCAATTATTCAAATGCAGCAGAATTTATTAAGGAAGTAAATAAATGAATAACGCTACCTTT
The DNA here is from genome assembly GCA_003996215.1 of Jaltomata sinuosa. Classification (NCBI taxonomy): domain Eukaryota; kingdom Viridiplantae; phylum Streptophyta; class Magnoliopsida; order Solanales; family Solanaceae; genus Jaltomata; species Jaltomata sinuosa. The sequence goes on from QJPP01005714.1 coordinate 17,053, forward strand.
TTATCTTTTATATTTATTCTATATTTGATTCAATATCCTACTGGAGTATTTTTAGATGTGTGTGTCTGGTCAATACCCAATTTTGTTCCTCTTAGTCACGTAGGTAAAACAAACATATGAAATACTGTATTTTAAACTCTAAAAAATGTACAACATGATCAGGTGAAGTACGGTAGGTGGAAATTAAAAGGGGAGGGCGATTCAGGCTTGCGTGAAAGCAACAAGTTTAGGGGTATACAATATTAAAGGTTCTCGAACATAAAAAAAAATTCATGATAAATCATAGAAAGAAAAAAAAAGAATCAAGCTGGCATTTTAAATAAATAAATTACTATTTGTCCCTTCTATTGAGCTAAACATTAAATTGAACAAATGAAAGAGAAAATTTGAGCGTTGAGACGTACCATTTGTTACAGAAAACAAGCAAAACTTAGTACTAACGAAACTGCATATGCTTTAGTAACAAATGGAAAGAGAGAAGAAAAGAAAACAAAGCCAAAGATATTAAATATTATTGTCCACTCTTCCCTTCCGTGAATTTGGCTTCGCCGGCAATATTCGGATTCTTTTAGCCACTTTGACGAAATCTCTGGATAACATTCAAAGAGGAAGTTAATTATATGACATATTTTCTCTAAACTCATTTTATAGTTTATTCGTTTGTTGACGGTCAATATAGCAGATTTTGGGTGTGAAATTAGACAATCGGATATATATATAACTACTCTCTATTTCAATTTGTTTATTTGGTTTGACACGTACGTACTTTAAGAAATTAAAGAATACTTTGAGATCTTATGATGTTAAACTAAAAATATGTAAAATGCTCAAAAAAATCTTTTAATCTAGTGGTCTTAAACATTTCGTGTGGAAAAGTAGAATGAATGAGTTGCCACAAAAAAAAACATTCTTTTAAAAATATATTAAAAAAGAAAGTTAGACAAATAAACTGAAAATGAAGGTCAAAGCTTATTCGCAATAATTCGCTTATATGCTTCACCACTTTTCTCTTACCGGGAAATTTTTATACATCTTTGGATGGTTTAATCAAGATATAAAAATAATGTTATCCATGTGACTTTCTCAATTCATCAAAATTTCATTTATAAAAAGAAAAGACTTCCAAAATACCAGGACAAAGTGTGGTTAGCTTAAACCTTGTTCAATTATTCTCCAACGATTTCGCCTTCGTAGAACTTCTAAAATTATATTTCACCTTGTTTAAGTATAATTATTTGGGGAAAAAACATATATACACAATATAAGATTCTTTATTATAAGTCATACCATAATTTGTTAGTTTTCAATTTATACCAATAATTTATTAACAACTTATATCAAAATAGATAAAAAAAATTAAAGTATTTTAATAAAAATGAAAACATCAATGAATTTAATACAACAAATTCATATTTTAATAAATTAAAACCAATTTTAATAATTATCCCTAAAAAATAGTTGGCGGTTAAATAAGGATATCAATCATCCTCATATCTCTTACAAATCATAAGCTAATTTTTATGGGGGACACCAATGACTAAATTAGAGTAACTCGTATTCGTATAACTTGATTTACTTTATTTTTTTAAGAAAAATAAAATAAAATTGAATTATATTTACTAATAAATCTAATATTAACTTATTGCACTAATTCATCATTTAGAAAACGAGGAACCAAATACTTCTATAAAAGAAGTTATTATTCTACATTTTTAATCATAAGCTTTTTAAGGAATAAACTTTTTAATAACTATCCCTAAAAAATGGTTGGTGGTTAAATAAGGATATCAATCATCCTATATTTCTCTAATAACAATTATTTCTTTTTTTACTCTTTCAGAGTTCAAACAGATTCTCTCCCATAGTTACCCAGATAAATAAAATTCATCGTCAATTAGAAGATTCTTATTCGTTCAAATTAGCAGATATCATATTTCACATTCAGTAAAATACCGATTACCTTTTTTGTTGCAATGAAAAGTTATTTGATATCAAACCATTATCAATTAGTTTATTTTTAGTATTAAAGATGACAATTTTCATTCAATACCTATTACATACACGAAAAAGAGTATGTAACATACAAAACTTAGTGAACACTCTTTTTCTTTATCAATTATGACAATCATAAAACGCATTTCTTACAAATGTGACATATAACAAAACTTTATCGATACCAGTTTTAATATTAATTTCATACATTGAGCACTCGAAAAAAGAAATCATTATGTATAAAATGAGTATATAAACTGGTTTCAACGAAATTTATTAAAAAAACTAATTCATAAATATCATATTGTGTACCATTTTCATACACTAAAAATAAGCTATAAGAGTACATCATTTGTATGTAGAATTTTGTATACCAATTTCGTATATGAAACTGAAAAAATTAAAAATTATTCAAAGTATGACTTTGTTATATATAAACTAGTTTCAACTTGATTAGTTAAAATAATAAATGGATAGCACATTGTATACAATTCTTATAAATTAAAGTAAGTTATTAACATATAATATTTATCGGACATCAGCTTTCATACGATAATTCTACCACTAATATTATTGCAAATTCAAAACTCATGAATTGAAAATTTAAATATTATACAATAATTGGTATTTCTTGGGGAAAGATTGAGTAAAAAGGAACTATGAGGAGAGAGAGAGAAGGAGGATATTTGTTTTCTTTTGTTAAAATTGAATATAATTGAAGAGAGAGGGTAAATCATGCTCATTAATGGATTCCATAAATTTAACCCACATAATTATCTCTTTTTAAGATTTTGATAATAATAAAATCTGGTATGACTTGTAATTAAAATGATAATTTAGTAATTAGAAAAAAACTAATGTATTTGATGTAATAAAGAATATTAAATTGTTGTGTAGGATGATTTTCTCTAATTATTTTGATCTGCAAGTGAAACGGTAGATTATGTAATGAAAGGCACGTACGTAGGTTTGAAGATGAAAAGGATCTTTCAATCCTTTTAAAGGATGAGAAATCCAAATTAGCAAAACTAAATTAAAAATCATCCATATGTAGGTAAAATTGAAACTTAAATAATCTTTCCTTAAAACAGAATTAATGTCCTACTCCTGTAGTCCATATTATTTTACTATGGTTGTCTTATTAGTTTACCAGTAGATCTAATAACTTGTAGAGTAGATCAAACAAAATCAACTTATTTTTTAAAAAAGAAACTTAATTTGTCTATCATTTTCACGTATATAATTAATGTTGTTTATATTTAATAAAAATAGTTTCTGTTCGTTTACTGGTGTTGTACTCTCTCATCTTATTTTTGGTAAATATTTGTGGGAAGTTGGATTACTTACTTCCAGTTGAGATCACCAACGAGGAGAAGGTCATTTTCCATGTCTTCATAAGCAATAAGGTGACCGGGAAGAGCATTTGAAAGATCAACATGAACATTATTATTATTCTCTGAACACTCAATAATGTCACCGCTATCTACGAACATCTGCTTAAGGGCTCTAGCAAGGCTTTGGTAGCTGCCAAGCTTGTGAAGGCTTATCCTCTGGCAAATCGAACGCCCATCCACTACCACTGTCACTGCTGGTGGATCATGGGATGAACAACTACTGCTCATATGATGGTAGTTTGTCACTCTTTTCTTAAAACATTCTTGCCTTTGTGACTCAAAGCTGCTCATCACTGCAAAGACTTATTAAATGGCTAGGGGTGTGGTAGTAGTAATACTTAGTATATAGTATAATTTTACTTAGTGATTATATATTGCGAGAAAAAAGAGAGAAATAGCACAAATGTCGGGTGGTGGTCTGAGACAGGCCTAAACTTGAGCTATCGTTTTCAAATTTCAAAGCATTCATTAATTGTCTATGAGAAACATCTAATTTTAACAAGAAAAATAACTCAGTCTTCTTCAGTCCCCTCCTGGGAAAAAAGAAAAAAAAAAGCCCTTGTCCCTCTCGGACCTGATTTGACCTGAAAGTAACAGAACCTGAAATCATAAAAGTAGAATCTCTTCGCTAAAAGGTTACTTCCAAATTTAATTTGATATTTAGACACAAGTCTTGAGAACACTCGTTATAACATCATCACTTTAAGTTCAAGTTATCATCCTTAACACTAAACTTTTAAATAATACAAAATAGTCTTTACCAACAAAGTTTTAAAAAATATAAAACAATTTCTATCATCAAAGTCTTAAAAGACTTGCTGCCCAGCTCCAAAATTTTGAAAAATATAAAATAGTCCCTCCATCCCCATATATTTAATTATGTTTATTTTAACAAAAAATGGCCTAAATCACCCTCATCTATTGAAAATTGTACAAAAATACCCTTCATTTACCTATGGACTCTATTATAGCCCTGACACCCACCTTTGAGCTCTAAAATGTTCTTCAAGTTAATAGACCACATACTAAAAATGAAAAACGGACAAAAATACCCTTGAACTATAAGAAAAAGTCTAAAAATACCCTCTATCCACCTTTTTGACTCCCCTATACCCTTGAAACTAACAACCCACTTTATATTTTATTTTAAAAAAAATACTTATTACATGTCATTTTCTTAAATAAAAACTTCACTTCACCAAGCTTAGCAAATAAGATTAACTAAAAATTACATGTCAGCAAATAAAAATAAATACTGCTAGTTAAGATCTGAAAAAAGAGATAACTAGAGAAAATCTTTATCATTGAACACTGTTATCAGCGTCAAGATAATTAATTATCAATGACTAAAAATATGAAACTAAAAGCTACTATCACTCCCATCAGCCCGTAAAACAGCATCGTCCACAAAGATTCCCATCTATTTCCTTTTAACAAATAGACATTGTTATCACATAAGCTAATGACAAATTCACCTGCAGCCATACCAAAATTGGTAAGAGCATAATCGACAAGAAAATAACAAAAAATGAGAAGTGTTTCAAGGCGTATTTAAGTTCAATTAGTCCGAGAGATTGAAGAATTTATGATAAGATTTGACTTAGAAAATAAGGTTGATGAGTCTTCTTCGATCATCTCCATTTATTTCGATAATATATTTTTGACAACCAATCAAATTTTTTAATTTTCATAACACTAGTAAGTATAAAGGTGACACTAGCATGTTTAAATTTTTTGATAAAATTTAATTGTCAGAAGAGTTGGTACTTTGTTGGATCTTCACTTCACTTTATCTCTTCTCTTTTTCTAGTTCTTAACTAGTGTTTATTTTTATTTGCTGACATGTAATTTTTAGTTAATCGTATTTGTCATGTCATCAGTTTAGCAGGGTAAAGTTTTTATTTTACCCAATAAAAAATTTACACATAATAAGTAAAAAAAATTAAAAATAAAAATTATAGAGGGACTTGTTAGTTTCAAGGGTATAAGTGAGCGAAAAAGGTGGATGAAGGGTATTTTTAGATCTTTTCCTATAATTCAGGGGTATTTTTGGACCTTTTCCATTTTTAATATGTGGTCTGTTAACTTGAAGGGAATTTTAGAGCCCAAAGGCGGATGTCAGGGGTATAATAGAGTCAATAAATTGATGGAGGGTATTTTTGTACCATTTTTAATAGGTGAAGGGTAATTTAGGCTCTTTTTCGTTATTTTGATTTCTCGATTTAGAATAATATAATATGTGCAGGTGTGTAAACTTCGATTCTATTAATATAACATATCCAGACATGCGCTCCGATTCCAATGATATGTTATACATGCATGCAATACTGAGCCCAGAATAAAATATATATATTCAAGATGTATACAACTCATAGAAGTCAATCGATACATTAACACTTTATTCTCACTTTTCAGCCTTTTAATTCACACTGAAACTTTATATCAAATCAATGCACCACCAGAATAACAACTATAGCGAAATATCCTCATAAATAATCCAACTCTGAATCCATAATAGAAAGTAAGCACCATTATCGTATACATGAGTCAAGATAAGCCATATATCATTCAATGCATGCTCGCAAGCCATGAAATCATTTTAAACAAGTAACAATAGTAAAAATAACCCATATCATGGCAGCGATCACTGCATAAATCCTCGTCATCTCATTTATACAGGTCTCCCATTACTCATTATCCTTTTATATCTTGATGGGGATATCACAACTATTCTACCTGGTGGGGGTGCCCATGTAAGCAATACACTTGCAATTCATACAGAGTCAAAAAAGGTCTCAAGTTTTCTTAATTGGAGTCTATAAAAGTGAAATTGCAGCTTTTCTCTTTTTTAAAACTTTCATACAGTTCCAATCTGATCAGATATGTAATATAGATTAATATACGATTCGTAGACACCTATTTTCCATAAATAAATCTGACAAAAATCAAGTCAAAAAGTCAACCTCAAGACCCAGTTTTAAATTTGAAAATTTCCTTCAAATTGATTTACCCATAGTTTGAAAAAATCATAGGTCAAAAATTAGCTAAAATGGACCGTTAATCGGTCCCCAAATCAAAGAATTACAAAAATCTCCCAGTGGGATTATTTTTTCAAAATTTTCAATCCAAAACACTAATTAAATCATTATTTTAAAGATAATTTAGTGGAGAATGCATAATTATGAGGTTGGAATCAGGCTTTACAAAGAAATCCAACAAACCCCAGTTGAAATATTTCCATATCATGGTACCAAGCTCCCAAAATCGAGTAATGAAGTCTAAGTTTGAAAATAAAATTTTGAATCTGTCCAGATCCATTTCTTCTTTGTGAACACAAAGCTCCGTTGTGAACATCACCCTGGCCAAAATCCGAAACCATCTCAAACATGGTGACTAGCCCGCAAATGCGATGAACAATTGACCCGACCCCCCATCCCACTTCCCTTCACAAATGCCATCACCATATTGCAAACATAAAAGTTACCATTTTCCTTTTTTTATTTGGTAACTATCAACTTTCATTAATCACCAAGTATGAATTACAAAGCAACATGGTTAACACAACCTGCTAATTCTGGATGAAAACTCTCCCTCAACTCTAATGAAAGACTACAAAATTGATGTTCATAGTCCTAAACTAACTACCTAGCTTATGAAACAATCAAAAATAACATTTGTCTAGTATAGTTTTCATAACTGTAGTAGCCCTGAGATTGCAGATGCATGCAATTTCTTTAGCTCGTATTTCCCAGTGAGTCACCTTTCCTTCAAATAGTCTAGCATTATGCTCCCATCAGACAGTCACAATAAACTTAGCATATACCATTTTAAAGAGTTGCGCCCGTCTAGTTTTCCTATTTGTAACTTAGAGAATGGCATGATACTCTTGAGTCCAGTTCTGGTTTTGAGGCCATTGAACCTGCAACCACTGAAGCAGCCTTCTCCACAGAGCTTGTGAATAAGAACAATCAAAAAACAAATGGTCCATTGTCTCATTTGCATTAAGACAGAGTGAGCATTTAGGATCAACTTGGATTCTCCACTTGAGCAATCTGTCACAAGTTAGTAATCTGTTTTGCACCTGGAGCCACATGATAAAGTGAGCCTTTGGTCTGGCAAGATTATTTAACAGCAGTTTCCTCCAATCAGCTCTAGGGAAATATACCACCAGTTGTAAATAGATATGTTTGATTACACCTGTGGTTTCCTTTCTGTCTACTAGCATATGTACCAGACCAGACTTTGCCCTAATAATCTTCCTTACCATCCAACTTCCTTGTTGAGGGATTTAGATATTCTCCAGAGCTCTGCCTTTAATGTAATAGGTGTGGATCCACCTAATCCAAAGTTTATCTTGTTTGTTTGCCAAATCCCAACATACCTTAGTAATAGCATCTTTGTTCCATATCTTCAAGTTAATCAAATTATAGCTTCCAGCTGATTTAGGGAGACAGACCCTCTCCCATGCTACCTAAGCTTTTTTAGTTATAGTATTGCCCCCTAACCAGATGAAGCTTCTACAATGCGCATCAATAGCCTTCATGACCTTAGCTGGGAGGACAAACAATTGTGCCCAGTAAGATTGTACACCAAAGATAACAGTTTTGACTAGTTTCTTGCAGTCCATGATGAGATTTTTTCAACAATTTTCTCAATCAATGGTTGCCACTGGAGTAAGCTTAGTTTCTTTGTTGTCAAAGGTACCCTCAAGTACTTGAAAGGTAAGGTTCCCAGAGGATAACCAAGATGCTGAACAATACAAGTAGTCTCTTCTACTGTCATTCCTCCCACATACATTGAGCTCTTGCTTAGGTTGGCCTGTAATCCAGAGGCCCTGGAAAACTTTTGGAACTTATCATGAAGTTTAGATACTGCTAACACTTCCCCTTTAGCAAACAAAAGTAAATCATCTGCAAAACATAGGTGAGTAATGCCCAGTTTCTCACATCTAGGATGGAATTTAAAACTCATGTCTTCTTGTAGCTCATTTAAACTCCTACTCAGGTACTCCATGGCAATTGCAAACAAAAATAGAGATATGGGATCCCCTTGTCTGAGTCCTTTAACAGCTGGAAAGGGGGCTGTGTGTTCTTCATTTATGACAATGGAATAGTTAACAGTGGTAACACAGCTCATAATCCACTGGATAAATATTCTAGGAAAGCTTAATCCTTCCAATACTTGCTTTAGATAGGTCCAATCCAATGAGTCATAGGCCTTTTGTAAATCAACTTTGATCATACAGCTAGGAGATACATTCTTCTTGTTATAGGCCTTAACTAACTCATGAGCTAATATCACACTATCTGCTATTTTCCTCCCAGGCACAAAGCCAGATTGAGCCTCTGCTATAATGGATGGCATTACCTTCTGAAGTCTGGCTGTCAAAATCTTGGCTATGATCTTATAGAAGGCAGTGCAGCAAGCTATTGGTCTGTAATCCTTGATAGTGGAGGGGTTTGGAATTTTAGGTAACAAAGTTAAGGATGCACAATTGAAAGCAGGCAGTATAATACCTGTGTGGAAAAAGTCTAGAATAGCTTCACATAGGTCTTCTTGAATAATAGGCCAAGCTTTTTTATAAAATAGAGCATTATACCCATCCACCCCCGGTGCCTTATCACTCCCAATACTCTTCAAAGCTGCATAGACTTCATCATTAGTCACAGATGCACAGAGTTTAAGTTATTGCTGATGATTCAAGGAAGGTCCCTTGCTCATAGTAACCTGATTAATTGTAGCTAGCCTGTGATCAGAGGAACTCATTAGAGATTTATAAAAGGTGATAATTTCCTCTTTTATGGCCAGTGGGTCAGTTAATAGTTATCCAGTCACACTAGTTATCTTCACAATGTGCTTTCTTTGGTGCCTCTCTTTTAGTACTGCAGTGAAGTACTTGTTGTTGGCATCCCCAAGCTTAATCCAAGAATCTCTAGATTTCTGTTGTAAAGCTTTCTCCTCTATTGCGGACCAAGTTTCTAACTTCTGCAATAGTTTTTGTTCCTGATCAGCTAGTCCATCAGTATAACAGAAGGCCATTTGTTCCTGTATAGTAGTTAGTTGAGTCCTAGTTTGGTAGATTTTATCACTGATGCCTTTAAATTCCTCCACATTTATTTTTCGGAAACCAGCCCTCAACCCCTTAAGTTTTAACCATGTGTCTTGCATTCTATCCCTATGTAGCTGCCTACTCCAACTTTCCTTGAAAAGAGGAGGAAAGTGGAATGGTCAGCATTGAAAAACTTAAATGGTGCCTTGATATTAGAAAGCCCTGCCCCTATATGTAATAGAAGAGGTGAGTGATCAGATATACAGTGGAGCGTGTACTCAACTACCAGGTGCCCAAGTTGAAGCATCCAATCACTATTTCCCAAAGCTCTATCCAACCTGCAACAAATCTTGTCAACCCCCCTCTGATTATTTGTCCAAGTGTAATATTCACCCCTCCATGCCACTTCAGATAAAGACAATGTTTGCACACAATCAACAAAATCTTGTAAGTCAGTATTGGTGACTGGTGCTCCTTGTAACCTATCCTGCACATTTAAAATAGCATTGAAATCACCCCATATTATCCAAGGTTTGGAGATTTGAGGAGCTAACAGCTGCAACTGAGACCACAAATCCCTCCTTTGTTCCTGCGTATTGTAGGCATAAGCCACTGTAACAAAGTTCTCTAGGCCTGTCTATTTATTCACCAAATGACAGTGGATAAATTGTGCATCAAGCACCATAGGAGTAAATTGGTATATGGTTTCATCCCATAGCAGCCATATTCTCCCATTAACTGCATAAGTATAGTTGTTGGTAAAATTCCAAAGTGGAGCAATCTTGCCACTAATAAGAGTAGCTTTGTGACTTTTCACTCTTGTTTCCAATATGCCAGCAAACTTGATTTTATTCTCCTTCAGGTATAGGCTCAGTTCTTTTTGCTTATGCCTCTTATTGAGCCCCCTGATATTCCACACCAACCAATTCATTAAGTAAAAAGGAAACCCCCTCCCTTATCTCTAGGAAGAAGATTTAACTGCAAAGTACCTGAGCAATGTCTAGTGCTTGGCTCTCCCAGTTGTGTATTTTAGGAGCATACCCTTGGTTGGGTACTCTCAACTATACATTCTCCTGATACCTCCTCCCGTGTGGATGCAGTGGGCACTAGCACTGGGCTCTTGCCTAGGTCCTGCTGTTGTGGAAGCACCACGTATGGTAAACTAGCAGGAGGTAACATCTCATCACCAAGTTGATCTCTTTTAGTTGTCCATACTTGGACAGGTTGTGGAGGTCTCCTTCTTCTTCGAGATTGCTAAGGTCTAGGTGCTGGAGCCGGATCAGGTGCACAAATATGACCTAGCTGCATATATTTGTGACAGTAGGTGTGTTTCCACTCAAATTCCACCTTCTGTTTAAAGACTTCCCGAGATGGATCCATCACCAATACAGTCTCAGGCAAAAGGGTAGAGAAATTAACTTCAAGTGACATTCTGGCAAAGGATATTCTAGATTTTGTTGTTGTGCACTCATCTGCAAACAGGGGAACCCCAATTGCACTAGCTATCCTGCTCAGAGAGTCACCACTCCAATAGCTTACTGGTAAGTTGGGAAATTTAACCCATAATGGTATCTCCTTTAAAAATTCAGCATGAAAATCAAACTCGGGAGTCCACATCTTTAGTACAATGGGTCTGTTGCTTATGCTATAAGGTCCAGCAATGAGCACTTCATTAAGTTCCTCCATGGTGTGAAACTTAATGATGTAGTATCGTTTGTCATGCAGGTATAGAGCAGGAGTAGGAATTGTAGGCCAATCTTGGGCGATATACCTGATCATGTGTTTATACCCAACGGTCTCTCCAATCACATAGGCAATAAGGGAGAATTTCCAGCTATCAACTTCTTTCTCCACTTCTTTCTTGTCCAAAATAGCTACCTTCTTCCCATCGACAATCTCCGGGGTGATGTAGCTTTAGGATAGTCCATTGCTAGTTGTTCTATTATTAGCAAAGAGATTGACCCAAGGTTCGTCAGTCATTGGAATAGCGACTTCTGGCAATGGAACAGTACCCAATTTATCTTTTCCTTTGCTCGTGTTCGGATGGGTCTCAGGCAGTGGCGAAGTGAGATTCACCATACCAGGGGTGGGTGTTATCAAGTGAAGGCATTTTACAGGACCACCGGAAGCCTCACCAGTTGACGTTGTAGATCTAGGGATTGTGCTCGTAAAATTTGCCATGACAGGGGTTACAATTTCCCTTTTGATCGAGTGCTCAAGGGTTTGGTTAATCTTCGAACTCACAGAGCTACTGATTGTTATGATAGGGATAGTCTTTGGTCGTTCTCACCGTCCCCTTCCCCTTCCTCTAGCCATGGAGCTCCGGTGCACATTAGCTCCAGCGCACGTTAGCTCACAGATCGAGTGCCAAGAAGAAATTTGGCTGCACCAGAAAACCACTGAAACCATCAACAACCTAAATTTCAAAAGGACCCTCACGATTCATTCAGAATCCCACAAAAATAAATCAAATAATTATATTAGCTAAAATTTATATTTCATGCCCATTGGAAACATGCAATTAAATCACCGATCTGAAATCATCTTGATCAAAAATTGATCATGGTCAAACATAACTTCTTTAAAATGCAAAAATCTAATCAATGACCCAAATCACTTTCAAAGACCTCGAGATCCACACCAACTATCCAACTAAGTCAAAAGTCACCTTATGAACCTAACCAAATTGTGAAAACTCAAATTCGAGCTCAATAACCTAGAATGTTGACTTTGCTCAAACTTTCCAACTTTCAACCCTTCAAAACTAACACAATAACTGCCCGATTACCATGCAAATCATGCCACCCATTCTTGCGGATCACATATGACATACAAAAGCTTTAGAAAGGGGTAAATTAGGGAGAATACGCAAAAAAAATCATAAGAACCATGAGAGTCGTTACATCATCCACCACTAACATATATGTTCATCCTCAAATATAAAGAGAAAAAGTACCCAAAATTTTGAAAAGTTAGGGATATATGTTTTGTGTGTTTAGCTCGGTATCCCAGGTAGCTTCCTCCATCAGACGATGTCTCCACTGCACTTTCACCGATGCATCTCTTTAGACCCCAACTTTTGGATCTGCATGTCTAAAATATCTACATGCTCCTCCTCAAAAGACAGATTCTAATCTAATTGTACTGAGTTCCACTGAATCACATGGGAACCATTATAATGATACTTCTTCAATATAGACATATGAAATACCGGATGAACAACCGATAAACCGTGGGGTAAACCCAAATCCTCAATAAATTGTAGTATCTCAAACAGACCAATAAACGTAAAACTAAGCTTTGCAGTCTATTCAAACCTCATGACATTCTTCATGGGTAATATATTCAGCAATACCACTTCTCCAACTATGAACTCCAAATCACGAACCTTTCTATCCGTATAACTCTTTTGCCTTGCCTAGAGCTATGATAAGTCTATCCTAAATTACATTCAACTTGTCAAAGGAATCTCTCAACAAATTATTACCCCATAGTCTAACCTGAACAACATCGACCACCCAACTGAAGATCTACATCTCCTACCACAAAAAGCCTAAAATGAAGCTATCTAGATTCTAGAATGATAACTATTATTTCAAGAGAAATTTACCAAAGCTAAAAACTGGTCCCAATGACCTACAAAATCAATAACATACGCTCGAAGCATTTCCTCCAACACATGAATAATTTCTCAGACAGAATATCTATCTGAGGGTGAAAGGCTATGTTGACCTCTACCCAGGTACCCAATTTCTTTTTGCATAGAACTCTTGAACTGTGATGTAAACTAGGTACCTGATGACGTTCAAAAGTACTCTCCCCAAAGAGGTGAAAATGATCATCATAGAAAATAATAAATAATCCAACGGATGTCGGGGTCGAATCCACAGAGAACACTATGAAGGCTATCGAGAAAATAAGGAATTAAAGTAGCTTACTAAAGTCAAGAGCAAAAGATAAAATGTTTTAGAGGTTTATGTTTAGAAACTAGAATAAAGATGAAAGGTAATCAAATAAAAGATATGTTTGATCAATGACTTCCACCAAGCAAGGATAATAAGGGAGAATTGGGAATGAGAATTCAATTCACAAAACTTACACCAATTAATGCATAGGTAGCCTTGGTTAAGAGTATTTTTAATTATCTTTAAATCAATCAAATATTTATCCTCCATGGGTTCTCTCGAATCTTCATGGTTAGGCAACAAAACAACTAAATTAACTAGGGTGAATCAAACTATTCCTAGCTTTGATTCTTACATGAGAATCTCCTTCAATCAAGCTATTTCTAGCCTTAATCTATGGTGAAAATCCCAAATCCCTACTATTGAACCTTTACACAATTGAATAACTCCTGTCTCAAGCAAGAACACAATTAATAAGCTAAGTTGATGTTTGCAACCATCAACTATGTAATTAAAACATGAAAGATTCAATAAATTCACATAATTTAATCAAGAGAAAGACAAGATATTGAATAAACCCAAATAAGTATTATCTTTAATACAATAGCCAAATCTCAATTTAACATCTACACCTATAATTTAAGAATTCAAAACAAGAATTTTAAGAAAGAAACTAAAGATTCTTACAATAGAAGCATCCAATCTCCACTCCAATAGTGTAGGGTGTGAACTTGCTCTCCAATCTTGCCAAAGATGTGTGAAAAATCAAAGATGCTTTCCCAAATTCCTGAGAAGTGTTTTATGTGGATTGGGGATAAGTGTGAAATATCAATTCTGCCCCATTTCTCGCTTAGGTGCAGTGCAGCGCTATCATGCTCAAGGAGCTCACACAGTGCAGCACTATCATGCTACCCAGTGTGATCGTTCACATTACTTGACCGGTGTTATCCATTTCGTTCAGTGTTATCACGCCAGTCTAGCGCAATCACGCTATTTTGCCCAGATTTCCAGAAAATTCTCCATTTTGACTTGTTTTCATCCGATTCCTTACCCGATCACTTCTAAATCACATACACATGTAAAGTAGAAGAAAATCGTGTCAAATGCACCATTTTCTCTCAATTAGGATAGCAAAAGAATAAGATTAAAGGCGAAATAAGTTGGTAAATTACCAACTTATCAAATCCCCAAACTTGAACTATTGCTTGTCCTTAAGCAAATTCAAAGCTCTTATTCATTTTCAAGGGACACAAAAATACAAGTGCATTGACATCATGATAAATCATGGAGACTCACTTAAAGCAAAAATGCATGACTTTGGTTGGTACTAATGATTAGTCGATCACATGTGAACTTTATCTAATCGATTCCCTCTATTCAAGACACAATTTAAAGAATGCAATAGGGTTATAAGAACAATCAAGTGACAACAACCAATCCTCAAGAAGTGACTCAAGATCACTAGTTTATCAAGGATGCTCATTTGGCTCATTTTCGGAATTTATCAATATCACTAACTATTATAATTCACATGCCCTTACAAGAATGAAAGTCCCAAAAACACTCTATTAACAATGATAATATGAAACCATAAATATCAAAGACTTTCAAGTACCAATAAATATCAAACCTCACACTCACAAAGACTTTCAAGTACCAATAAATATCAAACCATAAGCTTGCCCTTATTTTCATTCGTCACTAACTCAAAAGCAATCGGTCGGTGATCTCAAAAGACTTTGCTATGCTTGTAATGTAGGCTTGGGGAAGAGTAGGATAATCATTTTGTATTAAAGTAATTACATCCTCCTTGAACACTACACCACTTTTTCAATTCAAAAACTAAAGTCATATTCCTTTTCATTTTTATGTAACACAAAGCACTATTTCACTTATTTTATTTAATTCCCCAAATTTTATCATTCTATTCACCTTGGAGATTTTCTTTCCTGTTTTTTCTTTTCTCTTTTTCTCTCATTTTTGCTTTTCTTTTCAACTTTATCCTTTCTTTGACAAGTTCTTTTAATGATCGCTACAAACCATCATGTATTGCTTATTTTCTCCAAGGTATTTCTAAATCACCCCCAAACTTAGGCTTTTTGCCTCAAATTCATATTTTTAGAGTTCAAGGAGGGAAGGTTCAAAAGAGGAATTCATTTTCAAAACAGTTCAAGGCTTGTAATGAGGTTGCCAAAGAAAAGGTATTAAGCTCGAATGGGGTTACTAGTGATATATTTAGTGCAATGGTAGGCTTTTAAGGCTAAGTAGGCTTCTAAAAATTACAAAGAAGGCCTAATCTTATTTCTCCAACCAAATGCAATCAAGACTAGCATTGAAAGACTAACTGGACAAGTTCTAGTTGACACAAGCAAGTACAAGAATTATTCCAACAAAATCTCACCACACATGGCATGCGAACTATTCAAGATGGGTCAACCTCACTTCCTAATCAAGCACAAATAAAGCCACATTCAATATTTTGAGTTATCACCACTAATGCGTCAAGAGTCACAAAAAGATTAAAGGAGTTTTCACGAACATCATTCTTTGCCATGCAACTTTTCACAAAAACTTTTGGAGGAGCATGCTCTATCTCAGTTAGTATGCGAGTGTAACTCCATTAGTACCAAACAAGTCAATGTCCATAATATCTCAAAAGATGATGATTTGACCTTACAAAATACGTCACCCTATCCATCATCGGTACAAATCATATATCCAAATCGACATGGCTACTCATACTTCACCAAGGCATACAACCCAAACCACAAGCACATCTGTGTTGCACATGCACTTTGCATGTGTCAATTTGCGGATTGCAAGTGCTAACACACATGCCAAGTAGTATAGGTGATATTTTGAAATGAGCACTTGGCTTAAGAGTATGGTGATACCAATTGAGATGAGCATTGTAGTTGAGTATTTTTGATTTGAGTTTTTTGTTGATATTTTCTTAGGTTATAGAGTAGAGTTAATCTTATGTACAACCCTTGTATTTTGAGAACCTATTTCATTCCTTACCTTGTATATATCTTGCTTGAGGACAAGCAATAGTTCAAGTTTGAAGGTTTGATAAGTTGGTAATCTTCAAACTTATTGAGCCTTCATTCATGAGTTATTACCATGTTCTGATGAGAATTAGAGGTACTTATTACCTTTATTGACATAAATGCAGGTATTCTTGGTCAAAGGAAGAAAGCAAAAAAATTGAATCCAAGGAGCTCAACAAGAAGTTAAAGTGTGAAGGTGATCAAAAAGGAGGAAATAACTGTCAAGAGGCGGCGACTGACATGCAAGCTACACAATGGCACGTGTTAAATGCAGGTGCCATCACACAAGGAAATTCAAAGACTATCAAGAGGTGTGAGCCACACATTACAAGATGTGGTTGCACCCCTCCTCGCACCTGAGTTGCACTAGCATTGAACTTCACTAATTAGAGAGGACAAACTATGTGAGATGCATAATACAGGGTGCGATCGCATGTGCCATTGCACGTCGATCGCACCAGCTCAGAAGGGTATTTTTGTCCAAAGTCTTATAACGTATTTGGGAAGGTTTTAAAACCCTTTTTGGGGTATGTACCTGAGATACAATTCAGTTTTTACTTTTTCCAAGGAAGAGTATTAAGAGTACACTTTCTCTTTTCTTATTCCTTATTGAAAAACACCATTTGAAAAGATTTTGAGCTTGAAATTGGAAATTAGCTTAATATGAATGGAATTTTGGGAAACCCACTTGGTATATTCTCTTATTCCCTTAATATGAGCAGCTAAATCTTATTCTAGGGGTATGTGCATGATGGGTGTTTGAATTTGGGTATGAGTATTGATTGATTGTGCTTATAATTGATTATTTAGTATGGGTCTATTGAATTCTTCATGGTATTATTATAAAATTGAATGTTGGCAAAATTTGGGTTATGATTATTTTGGATTATTGTACTTGTTTTATGCCCTTGCCGGGCTTATGTTGTTTAGATTCTGATTTATGCCCTTGTCAGGCTTGTGTTGGATATTGTGCCCTTGTCGAGCTTAATTAATTTTGGTATGGATATTGTACCCTCGCCGGGTTTGTTTTGTTTGAATTTTTTTTGGATTGGTCTCTTTTTCTACTTCTTTATTTTCCTTTGTAGTTGGTTTTGAGTGACGATTCCCAATAGATCGAGTGAATATATTCTTAAGGGAAATCATCACTTTGTTATGTGTTTTGAGACAGGGGAAGTTTGAGTACCCGTTAGGGTAAAATTTGAACTTGGCTGAGTTGGTAGCACTGCTTCGCACATGTGAGATGTAAGTGTTGACTTATGAACTGCAAGTGCTAATGCACATGCCAGGCAATATAGATTTCCCTTCTACCCAGCATGTGCGAAGCACTTATGGTTCATAAGTCAACACTTGCATCTCGCATGTACGAAGCAATGCTACAAACTCAGGCAAGTTCAAATTTTAGCCTAACGGGTACTCAAACTTCCCCTGGCTCAAAACACATAATAAAGCAATGATTTCCCTTAAGAATGTCATTACTCGATCTATTATTAGGAATCTTCACTCAAAACCAACTACAAAGGAAAATAAAGAAGTAGCAAAAGTGACTAATCCAACAAAATTTCAAACAAAATAAACCCGGCGAGGGCACAATATCCATACCTAAATAAAATAAGCCCAGCAAGGGCCCAATATCCAACACAATCCTGACAAGGGCGTAAATCTGAATCTAAACAACATAAGCCCAACAAGGGCACAAAACAAGTATAAAAATCCAAATAAATCATAACCCAAATGTCACCACCCCAAATAAAATCTACTAAAGTGTCCTCAGTGCATAATACCAAAATGAAATAATGAGAAAATAGTGTGTAGGGCTCCCTGAAATCCATAAGCTGTAGATAGAGAGGGCTCTCTGGCTCCCCATCCTCTCTATGAGTTGAAGCATCATTATCTTCTGCATCCTCTATGTCTGAGCTGCAACAAAAACTTTTTATGCTTTTCCATATCCGCTTCAACAATTTATCTCTTGCCTTATCCTTCTTCTTTTGTTCATCGAGTGTGTCACTTATCACTTGCATCTTCTTCTCATATTCTTCATACTTCTTCTATAACCTTTGTTGACTTGCTTCAATCCTTTTCTGATGGTAAACCACATCATTTAGTGTTTTGGTCTGTACCTTAGGTGCTCTAGAAGGAATACTAGAAGCCAACTCTCTAATAGTTGCTTGAACTCCTGATATCTGAGTGGAAAGGTGCTGAAATGACAGGCATGTGTGGAGGTATCTAGGTGGAAGTAATAGCACAAGGAGCTAGCTGGATACCCTCTGTAGCCCTCGAAGTTTAACTAGTGTCCACCTTCCTCTTCTTAAGCACTGATCCAGAGCTTGTCTTTTTCAAAGGATATATGGGAATCTTTGGGTCAAGCCAAACATCTCCCAGAGCATTCAAATAAAATTTCAATGCCTTACATAGCTCAGTAATCAAGGAGGGGAAGAACATGCTCTCATTGTTGCCCCTAATATAATTTTATCTCCTAATGGATCAATGGCCCCACATTTACAAAAAAATCATCAATCATTGCTGCCACGTTCACTGCTCTATAAAGGGGAACCTCACTCTCATTCTGCACCAGCTGTACCCTGCTGCATATGATGGATAGCCACATCTTTGCCTATGCAGTGAAGTCATGAGAATAAATCTTTGTATTGAACATAGACCATGTGGGCTCCACTCCTGGACAGACCTTTGAGCAATTCAGGGCCTGCCTATAGGCCTTTTCTCTCTGAGATGAGTGGTGTCATGATCGTCTAACCCATAATACCTGATGATCTCTTCAGCTCCAACCCTGAATGTTTTCCTCCGTACAATCACCACTAGATTCTTGAAGTTTATGGATGAAGCATTAGCATAAAATTCCCTAATAGCTGTTTCATTGGCCCTATATGGTTAGGCTATAAAACAGTGTCACTTTGCTCTCTGCAATCGACCAAAATATTTGGGTAAATCATCCTTCACTCCTTGCATTGTAATGCCCCTTTGAAGAACCACTTTCCTGGTTAAGTCAGATTTATACCGCTCCGCACAAGCTGGCGAAACAAATTTATGCTATCATACTCTTCCTCCTCAGCAATTTGATCAACCTGATTGTCTGAATTAGGAACAGTAGTACTCATTTTTCAATCCAAAATTACCTACAAAATTAATTTTTAAAGTAAAAATATGGTCACAATATGTAGCACAATGAAAAAAAAGTGTTTTGAACAAGAGAATTGGTTTAGAAGGCAAAAATATAACTCTAGAAAAAGCTACTATTTTGTACCCAGTTACAGTACTTAGCGCTATCGGCGCTCTTCTAACGCGATTGCGTCAATTCTTTTTTTTCTTGAAGTGCTATCGCGTCACAGCAGTGCAATCGCACTGGTGACGAATTGCACAAGTAGCACAATTGCACCAAGTAACTGAGCAGTCATCTTCTTCGATCAAACCACCCCCATCGTAATTTCACATCCATATCTTGGCTTTACTCTATTTTGGATGGTATTTCTCCACACAAAGTACAATAATATCATCAATTCATGCTAAATTTCTTTAAGACCAATAAGAGTTCCATTGAAGCATTTCAACAAACACGCTTTAGGCCTTTAAGCTTCATAACAATGGAGAAACATTGGGTACTCAAGACTTCTCCAAATTTTCAATCAAATAGAACCGCTACAGATCGTATAAACCATACCATGAAAGATAAAGGGGGGAGAAGGGACAAACCTGAATGGAGAAATTAGTAGCTAAAAGAGAGGAAAGGAGAAGCAGTAACCCGGGTTTGCAATTTCAACTTGACCAAGTAATTTTTTGTGCGATTTAGATATATGATGTGATAGGGAAGTACTGGGGGAGGGAGATTTTTGAATAATGGAAGAGATACCTATTGAAATGGAGAATAAATGGGGAAGATGAAAAGCTCCCATTGTTTGAATGATTTTAGAATGGACATCTCCACTCCACGTGTTAGTGGAGGGAGTGTCCAGCAAACGTATATTGAAGAGTTGACACCTAACTCTATCCTAATATATTATTTAGCATTTTTGTACCTATATAAATTTCCTTCACTTTGAAGTATGTGATCCAAACATTTATAATGGTTGCTGCCTAACTTTATCATTATAGAGAAGGGTAATATTCTCCACTCAACCATTCTCTCTTTATAAGTGTAGTGTTATAGATATGCTTAGGCATTTTGAAATAATTAGAAGTATCATTCTGGAGCTCTCTCTATATAAATACATGCACATCTTTAAGTAACCGCAAGTTATTAAAGCCTAAATTTAAGTTTGATTTCATTTCGGAGCTTCTCGGAGTGGTTCGGACTTGGACATCGTCGTTTTAGCAGCTTGTCGTCGGATGACAGGTAGGTTATGGTTTATTTTCCCGAGACTCCGTATATATAGAATAAAATTGTATTAATGGGCATCCTTGGGTTGGTTTATTAGGTTGGTACCACAGACCTCGACCGCTCTAATCATGTCCGCCTACTTTTGTTCCTCCGTTGCTTGTAGTACTTGCCGATATATTTTATTTACCCTTGTGGTCCCGTGATACCTTGTTGACTCTGGAACATAGAAGGTGGGATTTTGGGAATGTCCGCGAGTCCTGGGCATAGAATTATCCTTCTAGGCTGGTTATGCTTGCTGAGTAGCTGTGGGCCTGTGCAGAGTCGATAGGTTGATTGTGAGCTGCTGGGCAGCTATTGTGTGTGATAATACTATTTCCATGCATTTAAAGAGGTTTTACCCATGTTTTACTATGGTTTGGCTTCGGGCCTACTGGCACTATTTTCTAAACCTTGCATAGCCCCGGGGGCCTGTTTTTGATGAAAATGATTTGGAAATGGTTTAATTTAACTTGTGAATATGCCTGGGTAAAAGAAAGTAAAATTATGTCTTAAATCACCAGTTTTACGATTAACGCTAGACTCAGCAGGGCCGGGGTGCTAGTTGGGTTTTCTTGCTACTTGAAATGATTTTAGCCTCGGTCGGACCGAGCACCTGAGATAACTTTCTACTGTTTAGACCCGGTTATGCCCGGGCACCCTTGGAGAGCTTTTTGAGATATTTTGCTACTACTTTAGTCCTGGACAGGGTCTGGGCATGCATATTAGAGACTGGGTCTCTATCTTGAACCCGGACTTGCTTTCGGACGACATGTTTTGATACTGAGTTTTAGTATGGGGACAGGGATCTCCATGGAGCTTGCCATCCGGGCTTGGGGCTGCGGGCTGCGTGTGCCGGAGGAAGGGTATACGGTGGAGTAGAGGTATACGGGCAGTGTTCTTCCATGGAACCTACCTGCTGGGCCGGATAGGCACCGGAGGAGGTACATACAGAGATACCATTTCACTTGAGATCTTCATGCATCATATCATTCATTGTTTGAGGCTCCACCCTTGTTTGTAGTTTGTTGATTGTACTCTCCGGTAGTATGGGATGCCAGAGGGTTTGTTTTCACTTGTTTGTGTTCCTCGGTTGTATGGGCGACCGGGGGACTGTGGGTAGACTCTTGCTATTTACTTACAGAATTGTTCCCTGTTATGGTTAAGTATGAAATTGGTTACTTCTAGGCTGTTAGTTTTTGGGTTTGACATTGATATGATTAGTTGAGTTTGATTCATGTCTCTGAGCATGCCTATCATTACTCTTTCCCTCTTCTTATACTTGAGGTTACAGGTAGACCATCCATTTTGTAAACTTATTATGTATACACTGTTATTGCAAGGACCCCAGGTGCGTTAGTTCTTACTTTCACCTGTGCCTATGGTGTGTATATTCTGCTTACTAGCCTCACGTGTGGTTCTGTTGATTTCCCTCTGGGCTAGTTCCTGTGTACCTTTCGTTGATTTCTGTGACTGGTTGCTTCTATTTTGTCTGTTACTATGCTTTTATCTTATATGTGCCCAGTCAGCCTATGATACCTACTGGGTACCTTATGCTTCGCATTTGGTGCTCACCCTACCCCCCTCCATCTTTGGGTGCAGATCCTAGCGTGGGCCATCGCTGTTAGATCGCTGTGATTCGTGCTTGGAGATCTTTTGGGGATTACTTCAGACTGGGGGTGAGCTCTTGGCGATCGGAGCTTAGCTTTAGTTTATCTTTTGCTTCATGTACTCTATTACCATTCAGAGACATCTGTATATATTATTTTGGATCGTTTGCTCTCCATGTATGCAGTTTTGGCTCTATACTATGATACCAGGTCTTGGGGTTTGGTTTAGTTTCCGCATATGTATATATATACTCCTGTTATCTATTCTCCTCATCTTACTCTCTTACTTTTGTTTATTAAACTATCCTCCCGCTTATTTTTTAGATAGTAGCCCATTACTAACTGTCCTGGGCTACAGGAATTGGTTCGCCTACTGGGGGGTTGTAGGTGCCATCATGACCGAGAAATAGGGTCGTGACAACTTGGTATCAGAGCTTTAGGTTCACCAGTGTCATCAGTATAGGAGCCAATGTCTAGTAGAGTCCTGCGGATCGGGGCGGATATGTCTGTACTCAATCTTTGGGAGGCTACAGTGACATTTTAGGAAATTTGACTCTTTCATTGCTTCTGTGTTGTGCGTGGAACCCTTGAAATTTCTGGAAATCTCATTTGTTCTACTTCATTCTTTCGCAGATGGTTCGTACGAGATCATCGGCATCACGCAGAGATGAGCCTTCCACTCCAGCTAAGAGTCGAGGACACCCTCGAGTAGTGGCACCTGCTAGAGCTGCTAGAGTTGAGATAGAGCTCGAGCAGCATGTGGATCAGAGGGCAGCCCAGGTACCACCAGCTCCAGTACCAGCTCCAGCACCAGCTCCAGTACCAGCTCCAGCGCCAGCTCCAGCGCCAGCTCCAGCGCCAGCTCCAGCGCCAGCTCCAGTGCCAGCTCCAGTACCAGCTCCAGTGCCCACTTCTGTGCCAGCTTCAGCCGCAGCTCAGTCTCCAGATATTCGGGAATTACTATTACAGCTTTTGGGTAAGATTGGAGAGCGGCCTTTTGAGGTAGCACAGACATCCACTCAGGGGGCAACCTTGGGTGCACAGAGTTCAGGAGCGCAGCCTGCTACTATGGCTCCTCGTGCGGAGGTCATTTCGGTCCCATCTGTTGCACAGCCTCTTGCTCCTCGCCCAGCTATGACAGAGTCGGAGCAGAAGGCGTTGGGTATGTTTTTGAGGTTAGCACCTCCGAGGTTTGCTGGTACTTCTGGACAGGATCCACATGACTTTATTACTATGTGTGAGGAGATGTTGCATCATTTGGGTTTGTTGGAGGCTCACGGGGTTGGTTATACTACCTATCAGTTAGGGGGCCCAGTGAAGTTATGGTGGAGGGCTCATGTTGCTTGTAGACCACCATCGTCACCTCCTTTGACCTGACTTGAGTTTTATGAGGCCTTTATGGCTAAGTTCCTACCTCAGAGTGATCGTGAGCGTCGCAGGGAGCAGTTTACTCACCTTATGCAGGGGTCTACGACTGTCTCGGAGTATGAGACCCATTTTCATCAGCTAGCACCATTTGGAGCTATGATCATTCCTACCGAGGCAGATAGGATTCGCAGATTTGTATGGGGATAGAGGCCAGAGATCAGGCAGCCAGCTGAGATATTGATCGCTGGTGGTCGGTCATTTCAGGCTATCATAGACTATGCCCGCACTGCGGAGGACTTACAGCGACATGATCAGGTGTCCAGAGATAAGAGGCCTCAACATCAGGGTGTCTATAGTGGTTCCATATATGGTGGTAGAGGTCCTGGCCAGTGGAGCCGGGGTTATCAGCCACAGCAGCACCAGGGTCAGTCCAGCCGACTGGTTCAGGCTTCCCTTCAGACTTTCGGTAGTACCCAGTTCGAGCAGGATCAGAGCAGCCATCAGGGCTATGGCGGCCAGTCTTCGAGGGGTACAATTTCTAGGGCATTAGGCCGTGGTGGTTATACGGGATCTGCTCGTTCATCTCGACCGAGTAGGCCGCCAGGGGCTTGTTTTACTTGTGGTGTGATTGGTCATTTTGCTAGAGATTGCCCTCAGCAGGGTACAATTCAGTTGGCCAAGCCTTTACGAGCAGTTCAGCCTCCGGCTAGAGGGGGTGGTCGTCAGAGTAGAGGTGGTGCTCCATGCGGCAGAGCAGGTGGTAGGGATGGCGGTCGGGCAGGTGGAGGTCGTCGTCAGTTTTACGCGGTCCCTAGGAGACCAGAGGCAGAGGCCTCAGATGCTGTGATTACAGGTACGATTTCTGTGTGCCATCAGTCTGCTATGGCTTTATTTGATCCCGGATCCACTTGTTCATACGTATCTACCTACTTTGTGCCTTGTTTGGGGTTGGCTAGTGAGCCATTATCTGTTCATGTTTCTTTTTTGACCCCAGTAGGAGATTCTTTAGTAGTGGTTCGGATTGTGAGATCTTGTATGCTATCTATTGGTGATTCAAAGACTTGGGGTGATTTGATGATTCTTGATATGCTAGATTTTGATGTGGTACTGGGCATGGACTGGTTAACCCCTCACCGTGTGGTTTTGGATTGTTATGCCAAGACCATTACCATAGCTGTGCCCGGTGCATCCCCGGTTGTGTGGCAGGGTTCTGTTATCCATGCACCATCTGGGATCATCTCTTGTCTTCGAGCTAGGAAGTTGATTTCCCGTGGGTGTTTAGCTTATCTAGCATATATCCAAGATGTTAGTGCTGACCCTACTTCTCCTGAGTCTGTTCCTGTGGTTAGAGACTTCCTCGATGTGTTTCCTACCGACCTGCCAGGCCTTCCACCTGAGAGAGATATTGATTTCGCTATTGAGCTAGAGTCGGGCACTAGGCCCATTTCTATTTCTCCTTACCGTATGGCTCCGGCTGAGTTGAGGGAGCTTAAGGAGCAGCTCCAGGATCTGTTAGCTAAGGGGTTTATTAGACCTAGTGTGTCACCTTGGGGTGCTCCTGTTCTCTTCGTGAAGAAGAAGGATAGGTCGATGCGCATGTGTATTGATTATCGACAGCTGAATTGGGTGACAGTGAAGAATAGGTATCCGATGCCGAGGATTGATGACTTGTTTGACCAGCTTCAGGGTTCAGTCGTGTTTTCGAAGATTGATTTGAGGTCTGGCTACCATCAGTTGAGGATTAGGGCGTAGGACATCCCTAGGACAGCATTCAGGACACGTTATGGCCATTATGAGTTCCTGGTGATGTCTTTTGGGTAGACTAATGCCCCCGCAGACTTTATGAACTTGATGCACATGGTTCTTGGCCCGTATTTGGACACATTTGTGATAATTTTTATAGACGTCTTAGTATACTCGCGTAGTAAGGATGAGCATGAGCAGCAATTGAGGGTTATACTCCAGACTTTGAGAGATCATCGGCTTTATGCCAAGTTCTCAAAGTGCGAGTTTTGGCTTGAGTCAGTTGTATTCCTAGGACATGTGGTGTCTAAGTATGGGATTAGGGTTGACCCGGGAAAGATTTCTGCGGTTTGTGATTGGCCTAGACTTACTACTGCTACTGAGGTCCGCAGCTTTATTGGGTTAGCAGGTTACTACAGACGGTTCGTTGAAGGATTTTCTTCCATAGCATCACCCTTGACTATGCTGAGTAGGAAGGATATCCCATTTCAGTGGTCGGATCAGTGTGAGGATAGCTTCCAGAGGCTTAAGGCTGTATTGGCTTCAACTCCAGTTTTGACTTTGCCGGTTAAGGGTCAGAGCTTCTCCGTGTAATGTGATGCTTCTGGGGTTGGTCTTGGTTGTGTGTTGATGCAGCAGGGTCGAGTAATAGCATATGCGTCGAGGCAGCTGAAGGTTCACGAGCGCAACTACCTCACTCATGACTTAGAGTTGGCAGCGGTAGTTTTCGCGCTTAAAATCTTGAGGCATTACCTATATGGAGTTCACTGTGAGATCTTCACTGATCACCGTAGTCTTCAGTACATCACGAGTCAGCGAGAGTTGAACTCGAGACAGAGGAGATGGGTTGAGTTACTGAAGGACTATGACTTCACTATTCTGTATCATCCGGGCAAGGCAAACGTGGTAGCGGATGCCTCGAGCCGTAAGGCAGTGAGTATGGGTAGCCTAGCTTCTTTTTCAGTTTCAGAGCGACCATTGGCCTTGGACATCCAGTCCTTGGCTAATCGTTTGGTTAGGCTTTACTTGTCGGATCCTAGCAGAGTTCTCGCCAGTATTGAGGTTCGTTCTACTTTGATTGATCAGATTCAGAGCCGTCAGTTTGAAGATCATCAATTGTGTGACCTTCATGACCGGGTTGTTCAGGGTGAGACCAGTCGGGCTACTCTAGATTCAGATGGGGTTCTGAGGTTTGATAGTCGCCTTTGTGTTCCGAGGATTAGTGATTTGATTCAGTTGATACTTCATGAGGCACATTGTACTAGATACTCCATTCACCCTGGCACAGCAAAGATGTATAGAGACTTGAGGCAGCTTTACTGGTGGAGTGGTATGAAGCGGGATATAGCGGATTTTGTATCTCCCGTGCTTGAACTGTCAGCAGGTTAAGTTCGAGCACATGAGACCTGGTGGTCTGATGCAGCGACTTCCCATTCCTGAGTGAAAGTGGGAAGGGATTACTATGGACTTTGTTATTGGTTTTCCTCGTACTTCTCATGGGTTTGATTCCATATGGGTGATTGTTGATAGGCTGACTAAGTCAGCACATTTCTTGCCGGTTCATACTTCTTATGGCGCGGAGAGGTTAGCTCAGATCTACCTTCGTGAGATTGTTCGATTGCACGGGGTCCCAGCTTCTATCATTTCAGACCGCGGTACTCAGTTCACATCTCAGTTCTGGAGGGCTATTCAGCGAGATTTGAGTACAGAGATTCATCTTAGTACCGCCTTCCACCCTCAGATAGATGGCCAGTCCGAGAGGACCATTCAGATTCTGGAGGACATGCTTCGGGCCTGTATTCTTGACTTTAGAGGTTCATGGGATCAGTTTGTTCACTTGGCAGAGTTTGCTTATAATAACAGTTTCCATTCGAGTATTAGCATGGCACCTTTTGAGGCTTTGTATGGCAGGCGTTGCAGATTACCGGTAGGTTGGTTTGATGGTTTTGATTCTAGGCCACAGAGTACAGATTTGCTTTGAGATTCCTTATATCAGGTTAGAGCGATTCAGGACAGACTTCGGGAAGCTCAGAGCAGGCAGAAGAGTTATGCTGATCGTAGACTTCGTGCCTTGGAGTTTAGTGCCGGTGACTTGGTGTTTCTCCATGTATCGCCCATGAAGGGCGTGATGAGATTTGGTAGGCGGGGCAAGCTTAGCCCCAGGTACATTGGGCCGTTTGAGATTCTTCAGAGGGTTGGTAGCGTTGCCTATCAGTTAGCCTTGCCTCCGATGTTTTCAGCTATACATCCTATATTTCATGTTTTGATGTTGCGTCGGTATGTTCCAGATGAGTCTCATGTGTTGTAGTGGGATTCAGTTCAGTTGGGTGAGGGTTTAGCCTTTGTTGAGGAGCCGGCGGCTATTTTGGCCAGAGATGTCAGGAGATTGAGGTCTCAAGAGATCCCGGTTTTTAAGGTTTAGTGGAGGCACCGTCCAGTCAAGGAGGCTACCTGGGAGACCGAGAGAGATATGCGGGCTCAGTATCCGCAGCTGTTTGAGCCTTCAGATACCCCCTTGACCTTGACTTTCGAGGAAGAAAGTCCTTTTTAGTAGTGGATGATTTAATGACCCTTCCGATTATTTCCATGTATACATTTTCCTTGTACTGTTAGAGCTTGTTTGTAGCGGCCCCAAGTCATTTAAGGCTTGTCGGGACTGGTAGTTTGGTGTCGGGGCCATTTGTTTGGTCGTATGATAAGTTTTGAAGTCAAGCAAGTCGGCAAAAGTTATCGTAAGTATCTTTGATAAATTTTCTGAACTTTGGGTAAAATGTCTCAGAGCTTTTCTCTGAATATATAAAGAGTTAGAAGTCCCCCAAAATACCAAATCGAAGGTCTACGAGTCTAGTTTCCAACTTACAAAACCTCACGTCTAACTGAACTTGGAGTAAAAAGTTATGACTGTTTTACCACGGACTGTCGGGCAGAAACCGGTTGCGAACCGGATCGCGAACTGGGTCGGGTCAAAATCGATTTAAAGCCTCAACTTCACATTTTAAAACGCCATTTCAGTTCTGGAACAGTAAGAAAACATAAGGGAGGGTTCCAAGAGAGTTCTTGAGTATCAAAATCGTGCGATGGTGAATTGCGAAACCTAAATTTAAGAACTTTATTAGCATCGCGCGTAAATTTGAAAATATTTTATTTTAAAAGTTATATTTTTTTATTACCTTTTTAAAGTATTCTAATGTGTATGAAAAATACTTTTGTTATGACATAATTGTGTATGTATTTATTTTATAAGGTTTTTATACATTGTATTATTTTAACGGAGATAGTAAATTTAGTTATGATAAAAAATATTATTATAATATAGTAGGTTTTATTTGAAATAATTTTCTATTAATTATGGTATATTTAAAAAGTTATATTTATTTTACCACGAACTTATGCAATATCCGAGTGTATATAGCGGGACAAATGATTTTAGAATGGACATCTCCACCCCACGTGTAAGTGGAGGGAGTGTCCAGCAAACGTATATTGAAGAGTTGACACCCAACTCTATCCTAATACATTATTTAGCATTTTTGTACCTATAAAAATTTCCTTCACTTTGAAGTATGTGATCCAAACATTTATAATGGTTGCTGCCTAACTTTATCATTATAGAGAAGGGTAATATTCTCCACTCAACCATTCTCTCTTTATAAGTGTAGTGTTATAGATATGCTTAGGCATTTTGAAATAATTAGAAGTATCATTCGGGATCTCTCTCTATATAAATACATGCACATCTTTAAGTAACCGCAAGTTATTCAAGCCTAAATTCAAGTTTGATTTCATTTTGGAGCTTCTCGGGGTGGTTCAGACTTGGACACCGTCGTTCTAGCAGCTTGTCGTCGAACGACAGGTAGGTTATGGTTTATTTTCCCAAGACTCCGCATATATAGAATAAAATTGTATTAATGGGTATCCTTGGGTTGGTTTATTAGGTTGGTACCACAGACCTCGACCGCTTTATTCATGTCCGCCTACTTTTGTTCCTCCGTTGCTTGTAGTACTTGCCGATATATTTTATTTACCCATGTGGTCCCGTGAGACCTTGTTGACTCTGGAACATAGAAGGTGGGATTTTGGGAATGTCCGCGAGTCCCGGGCATAGAATTATCCTTCTAGGCTGGTTATGCTTGCTGAGTAGTTGTGGGCCTGTACAGGGTCGATAGGTTGATTGTGAGCTGCTGGGTAGCTATTGTGTGTGATCATACCATTTCCATGCATTTAAAGAGGTTTTACCCATGTTTTAATACGGTTTGGCTTCGGGCCTACTGGCACTATTTTCTAAACCTTGCATGGCCCCGGGGGCCTGTTTTTGATGAAAATGATTTGGAAATGGTTTGATTTAACTTGTGAATATGCCTGGGTAAAAGAAAGTAAAATTATGTTTTAAATCACCAGTTTTACGATTAACGCTAGACTCGGCAGGGCCGGGGTGCTAGTTGGGTTTTCTTGCTACTTGAAATGATTTTAGCCTCGGTCGGACCGAGCACCTGAGATAACTTTCTACTGTTTAGACCCGGTTATGCCCGGGCACCCTTGTAGGGGTTTTTGAGATATTTTCCTACTACTTTAGTCCTGGACAGGGTCTGGGCATGCATATTAGAGACTGGGTCTCTATCTTGAACCCGGACTTGCTTCCGGATGACATGTTCTGATACTGAGTTTTAGTATGGGGTCAGGGACCTCCATGGACCTTGCCATCCGGGCCTAGGGCTGCGGACCATCCTGTTATCTATTCTCCTCATCTTACTCTCTTACTTTTGCTTATTAAACTATCCTCCCGCTTATTTGTTAGATAGTAGCCCATTACTAACTGTCCTAGGCTACGGGAATTGGTTCGCCTACTGAGGGGTTGTAGGTGCCATCATGATCGAGAAATTGGGTCGTGACTGCTGCGCTCCAGCAACCATGACATCAACAACAATAACAATGCCAAGACTTTGGCAGATTTTTATCGAACGGACCTCTGGGAAAGAGTTTGGGGTCCCGCAAATGAAAACGAGCTGAGCTATTTGACTAAAAATGGCATTCTAGACTCAACAAAATCAATGAAAATCCCAACGGAAGTCGATAGCACAAAGAGTGGGCCCCATGCCAAAGAACCAACTTTAGGCCTATCTTTCTAAAATGGAACACCAAGGCCTAAAATGAGTTTGGAGGCCTTGGGACTTGAACCAGAGGTCCCTCTAGCTCAAAGTCAACATTCTGAAGCTAACAGTGCTATCAGAATTTCCATCCGAGGCCATCTTCTTCGAATATTGACCAAAGTTAAAGTTTAACTTGGCTAAAACTCAAAAATCAAGACAAAACTAAATCAAAAGCTCCCAGAACCCGACCAAGGGTCCATCTAGACCAAATTTCATGCTCCGGAGCTAACGAAACTGTTAGAATTTGATTCTGAGCATGTTTACTAAGAATGTTGACTAAAGTCAATGATATTCTAAGTTAAGGCTCTAAAATAGGCAAACGACCAAAACAACCAAATGAACGACCAGGGCACTGAACCACCAGTCCTAGCAAGTCATAAATGATTTGGGGCCACTACAAGAAAGCTCTAACAAATACAAAGAAATTGTAAATATGAAGATGTCTGTAAGGGTCGTCACAATATCCACTGCTAAAAAGACTTTCGTCCTCAAACGTCAAGGAGAAGGGAGTACCTGAAGGCTCAAACAAATGCAGATACTGAGCTTGCAACTCACTCTCGGTCTCCCAAGTGGCCTCCTCGATCGGAAGATGCCACCATTGAACTTTCACAATTGGAATCTCACTAGATCTCAAACTCCTGATATCTCTGGCCTGAATAGCTATCGGCTCCTCAACATAGGATAAACTCTCATCTAACTGAACCAAATCCCAATGGAACACATGAGACTCATCTAGAACATACTGGCATAATATCAAAACATGAAAAACTAGATGCACAACTGAAAATATCAGAGTCAAGGCTAGAATGTAGGCAAAACTACCAACCCTCTGAAGAATCTTAAATGGCCCAATGAACTTGGGGCTAAGCGTGCCCCGTCGACAAAACCTCATCACGCCATTCATGGGCAATATATAAAGAAATACAATTCACCAACACTGAAATCCAAGGCACGAAGTCTAGAATCAGCGTAGCTCTTCTGCCTACTTTGAGCTGCTCTAAGTCTATCCTGAATCACACGGGCCCGATCTAAGGAGTCTCGAAGTAAATCTGTGCTCTACGGTCTAGACTCTAATTCATCAAACCAACCGATTGGTGATCTGCAATGCCTACTATACAATGCCTTGAAAGGTGCCATGTCGATGCTAGAGTGAAAGCTATTATTATATTCAAACTCCGCCAAAGGCACAAACTGATCCCATGAACCTCCAAAGTCAAGAACACAGGCCCGAAGCATCTCCTCCAGGACATGAATAGTCCTCTCGGACTAGCCATCTATCTGAGGGTAGAAAGCGGTGCTAAGTTGAACCTCTGTACCCAAATCTCGCTGAATAGCAATCCAGAACTGAGATATGAACTAAGTGTCGTGGTCTAAAATGATAGAAGCTGGGACCCCGTGCAACTGAACAATATCACGAAGGTAGATCTAAGCTAAACTCTCTGCACCGTAAGAAGTCTGAACCAGTAAGAAGTATGTTGACTTAGTCATCCTATCAACAATCACCAGATGGAATCAAACTCTTGAGAATTACGAGGTTGTAACACCCCAGAAATGTATCCAGCTATTTAAGTTAAGAACTCTAGAAATTTTTCATGTTCCGAGGTTTACGGGTCCAATTACGGATTGTGGTTCGAACCACGACTCGTGGAGTCAAAGATGTAGATGGTCAGTGTTCCCAGGAACCACGAGTCAAATGATGACTCGTTGTTTGAACGATGGGTCCGTCCTGTTGACTCGTGGAAAGGGATCAGAGAATTGATATTTTGCGTAAGTCCCTCCCAGAGTTTACGAGTCAAGTCTACGACTCATCGTTTGAATGACGGATCATAGTTTGACTCATGGTTTGACCAGAGTCAACTGAGTCTCTGAGAACTACGACTGCAATTGATGACTCATGATTCATTCTACGGGTCCATAGGATGGACCCGTAGAAATGAATCAGCAACATGAATTTCCCAGTCAGATTCTACGACCCAGAAGCATGATCCGTCATTCAGACCATGACTCGTAGACTGATTCGTGGTCACTAAAAGTTGACCAATTTTCCAGCATTTCTCTATTTAATTCCCAAGGGTATTTTGGTCATTTCCCACCCTATTGTCTACTAAATGAAGTCGTTTTGACTACTTTTAGAAGAGTTTTCACCCATATTATACTAAGTCTATCCTAAGTTCTCTCCCATTCTTTCTATCAAATCTCAAAAGAAGAAAAAGGAGTTTCATCCTCTCAAGCTTCAAGTTAGGATTTCAAGCTCCATAGTAAGGGATTCACTTCAAATCTCCTAAATCTTTTCAATTCAAGTGGGTTAGCTCCAACCAACGTATGTGGGTATTCAATAAGGGATTCCTTCACCCTAATGCCCAAAACCATAATCTTCTAAATTAAACTTATGGATTTCTAAACTAGGGTTCTTACTCAATTCTTATGGGTCCTTCTAAAATTGTTTCCTCATGATTCTTCGATGGATTCTAACTCTAAATTGCATAATTTTGCATGAGTTTTTATGAGTGGTTTTGTATTCATGATTTTAAGGCAAATCCTTGTCCAATTTATGAAACTTGGGTTCTTACCCAAATTGGGAAAAAGTTATGGGTTTTGTTTTAAAGCTTCAATTCATGATTTCTCATCTATTACCCATACTTTAATTGATGTTTTGTAAGTGTTCTCAAAAGCCCATATGTTAAGCATGAAAGTTGATTTCTAGCATGAATCCATGAATTTGCATGTTTCCAAGAAAAATTTGGCATGATTAGATATCATGGCCTTTATGTATTTATGAAATTGCATGCAAAATTCTTCAAGTATGACTTTTGAAAGAAAAGTATGTTTTAAGCTATGGCTAAGCTAAGTATTCAGATTATGAATTTGAATTGCATGGCATCAGATATGTCTTTTTTTGCTTTTTAAACAGCTTTGACATCAGATATGTCATCAGTATGAATAGTTTTGACATCAGATATGTCATCAGTATGAACAATTTTGGCATCATACATGCCCAGTATTATATGAGCGATATGTATGTTTTAGGAGTAGTATTAGCATCGAGTTGGACAGGGTGAGAGTACCCAAAAAGGTCCCAGAACTACGTGCCCCCATAGGTATTAAGTCCCCTCTGTTAGGCATCCGCATTTAGTGATCACTCTATAGTAATGCCTTTATACCCTGACAAGGTATATTGGTTCCTCTCGATGGGGCGGATACATCGAATTCCATGTAGCTCACATGGTCTATGTCGGTTAGAGAACCTCCCGTAGAAAAAAGTTTATGCTTTGAAAACTTGCATTTGACTCTTATTCAGATTTCAGACTTATTACTTATGTTTATGTTTCAGCTTATAGAAAGTATTAGAGTCATTGTGCTCAGTTTTTCTTTAAAAGCATGATTTCAGTTATTTAAGTATACTTAGCATGTTTTCATCATGTTCTTCCATTGCTCACATACTTATTACATTCTATAGTACTAACCCATATTGCGCTGCATCTTTTGATGATGCAGATTCAGGTGTCCCTTCCCACTTCGTGGCTAGAGTTCTCGGCCACTCACGATCAGCTTGGTGAGTCCTCATAATTCAAGGACTAGACTTTATTCTAGTTTTCTATGCTTCCCTTCCTTCCAGATTGTTGAGTTAGTTGGGGTATTGTCCCATCAACTCCTTATGCTAGTTGTAGAGGCTTTTCAGACATAGAGTTGTTGGGTTCCGTTGGATGATTGTATCTCTTGATTTGACATTCTATTTATGATATTCTGAGTCTTTATCTATAATTTCTTCCACTTATCTTTTATTATGCTTGAGAATGCTATGACCAAGGGTTAGCTTGGGGCTCTTCGGTCCCAAGTCCCGTGTTACGTCTAGGGGGTAACCTCGAGGCATGACAAACTTGATATCAGAGCCTCAGGTTCAAGAGTCCTAAGGTGTCTGAAAGCCGCACTAAGTAGAGTCTCTTTCATGGGTGTGAAGTGCACCACACTAATAAGAGGGAGGCTACGAGGTGTTTTAGGAAAAATTTCACTTCTTCATGTTCACTATCATATGATAGAGTTTGACTCTACTTACCCTTCTATTCTTTTCCTTACGCATTCCAGATAATGTCTCCACGAAGAAACCCCATGAGAAATGCTAATCCAACCACTCCAGATCATGAGGTTACGAATGCAAAATTTTATGAAGCCATCTGTATGTTGGCTCAAGCCATGATAGATCAGTTGAATGAGAAAGAGAAACTAAAGAAGAGGAAGAGGAAGAACAAGAAGACCAGAACATGGAACCAATCGTCTTCTCAGCAGAGGTCGTCCAGACCAACCCCATCTTCAGTTAGCACACCTGCCCTCCATTCTCAGTCTTATCACCATAAGGCTCTGAAGACCTTGAGGTACCCTCATTGTAGTAGTCGTGGTAAATTTCATTTAGGTGAGTGCCTTGCGGGCAAGGAGGGGTGTTTTAGGTGTGGTAAGCTAGGCCATAGGATCAAGGATTGCCCTACATCTAAGAGGAGCAACTATGATGTTCAGATCCAAAACCAAATCCTTTCATTTCCTAGCCAGTCGGGTCAGAGTATTCCTCCAGAAGTTGAATCAGGTACGTCACTAGATTTTCTTCCTTTATGCATCCATAGCCCCCAGAACCCTATTCTTATTTAGTTGTGAGTTGTCTTGACCTAGAACTAAGTGGTGATGGGAGGGTTGAGTCCTAGACGTTTAGGTGAAGAAGGGTCTTAGACTATAGAAAGAAGTGGGTATTCATGCTAGGTTCTGGAGTAATGTATGTTTTGTTAGGGTAAGGCGATCATAGTTCCTTTGAGAGGTTGGTAAGAGGTCCAAAGACTTAGAAGGGTAGCATAAATCTAAGGGGGATATGGTGGGATGTTGAATTGGTCAGATTTTGAAGGCTCAGGTGGTGATATCATTGGGTGTTAGAACAAAGTTAGGAGGGGAGGCAGAAGCTTATTTCCATCGTAGCGTCCTAAGTATACTTCTGCCATTATGATACCTTTTTCATGGCTTGTGTGTTAGTGCCATGGTCCTATTTTAGATTCACGCTCATGTTCAAGTTCTAGAATGGAAAGTGATTGCTTCAGGCAATGATTCTACTCTTATCCTGCGATTCTATAAATTCCAGCTTTATGCCCTCAGGTTTGTTATCTGTGTAAACTCATGTATCGCATTATGCTCAGTTATGTTTACTCATCCAGTCTTCAGAAATACCTAAATGGCTAATCAAATCATGTTACTCCATGTATATGCTCATAGCTGATTCTTGAAACGATTCACGCTTATGATTTCCTTATTCTAAAGCCCTTTGATCTTTGCCTTTGATGACGAGGGGTGGTGATCTCCACTAACTCATATCTTACGTGCCCAGTATGTGAAGTGGTCATGCCTATTATGCTCAACTCCCCAAGCCCCACCTTGAGTGGCTTGATCACGCTAAGTGTAAGTCAAGATCAATCTGTAATCCTTCATTCGTGTTGCTCCTACTCCTGCTCTTTTCTTTCAATGATTCAGGTTTATGTTGTTATAAGTGTTAGGGGAGAAGGCCTTGTAGTAGCCTAGCTGGGAGGTATCAAATTCCTTTTCCTTGTTAGTGTACTTGTTCCACCTTAACTTCTAGGTGTGGGTGAATTATGAGGTAAGGATTATTCATGAGAAATAGTTAGATGAGGAAGTTTAGCATGTCCCTCTGTAGAAGTTCTTGAATTTGCGATTCCTAGTTATGATAGGAAAGAGGAGAGAATTCTTAAATAGGGTAAGCTACGAAACCATAAGGTGACCATAATTATAAGCTTGAATATCGTGATGGAATACATGTGGATAATTGTTTTGCGAAACTAGTGACCCTTTGGTTAGGAGACCTAGGTTAGTTGGTTGTTGTGATAAGAGGGAATACTATCCTTAGAAGACGTTCTAGATGCAAAATATCTGGTCGAGATAGGTTCAAACATGGAGAATCGGGTAGTTAGACTCAGACCTTAGTACCTTTATGTGCGCTGTTGAGGTTGTTAGTTGCAAATGGTAGGAGTGGTATTCAAAAGAGAATAGTTTCCGCGTACATCCACTTCTCTCAGTTTGGTGTCCCTTTCGATTAACTGCGATTTCTAGAGTATGTTTGTTCTTTATGAGTTTTAGCTGAGTTCCTACTCTTATCCCAGACCAGTTATCATGTTGGATATCCATTTCATGTCCTATTGGTCATTTTTACATTCTCAGCATGTATACATGTCTCATGAAACCAGCTCAATTTTTATTTCAATCAGAAGTCGGTTACCACGATAGTACTTCAGCTTTTTCAACTCAGTTGAAGGAGCTACTTGGGAAGAAGAATCATCCATGAAGGCCTAGTACCCTCACCCTTCTCCTTCCGATTCAGTTCAGCTTGAGGTACTAGTTTCCTCCTTAGTATGTCCCTCCGATGATATTCCATCGGTTTTTCTCACGATCCTAGCATGTATTCATATTTTTGAAGTTGATTCAGCCATGTTTTAAGTTGAAAAGTCCAGTTTCTTATTGATTCCTTGATTTTTATGTTTTGATGTTTGGTTGGGCTTTTTCCCCCTCAGTTTCCCTTGTTTAGTCTTCATTCGAGGATTAATGATCCCAAGAGGGAGATATTTGTCACGACCCGATTTCTCGGTCATGATGGCACCTACAACTCCCGGTAGGTGAACCAATCCCCGTAGCCCAGAACAGCTAGTAATGGGCTACTATCTAACAAATAAGAGAACAAGACGAATAGAACAGATAAAAGGACTATAAATATATACATATGCGGAAACTAAACCAAACCCCAAGACCTGGTATCATAGTATAGAGCCCCAACTACATACATGGAGTGCAACTAATCCAAAACAATATATACAGATGTCTCTGAATGGTAATAGAGTACATGAAGCAAAAGATAAACTAAAGCTAAGCTCCGACCGCCAGGAGCTCACCCTCAGCCTGAAGTAGTCCTCAACAGATCTCCAAGCACGAATCACAGCGATCTAACGGCGATGGCCCACGCCAGGATCTGCACCCAAAGATGCAGGGGGTAGGGGTGAGCACCAAATGCGAAGCATAAGGTACCCAGTAGGTATCATAGGCCGACTGGGCACATATAAGATAAAAGCGCAGTAATAGACAGAATAGAAGCAAGTAGTCACAGAAATCAACGAAAGGTACACAGGAACTAGCCCAGAGGGAAATCAACAGAACCACATGATGAGGCTAGTAAGCAGAATATACACACCATAGGCACAGGTGAAAGTAAGAAACAACGCACCTGGGGTCCTTGCAATAACAATGTATACAAAATAAGAATACAAAATTGACGGTATACCGGTAACCTCAAGTGTAAGAAGAAGAGAGAAAGAGTAATGATAGGCATGCTCAGAGACATGAATTAAGCCCAACTAATCATATCAATCTCACACCCAGCAACTAACAGTCTAGCAGTAACCTATTTCATAATTAACCGTAACAGGGAATAATTCTACAAGTAAATAGAAAGAGTCTACCTACAGTCCCTCGGCCGCCCATACAACCGAGGAACACAAACAAGTGAAAACAATCCCTCCGGCATCCATACTACCGGAGCGACAATCTAGCAAACAAACAAACAGGGGTGGAACCTCGAACCATGAATGATATTGATGCATAAGATCTCAATGCCATGGTATCTCTGTATGTACCTCCTCCGGCGCCGATCCGGCCCAGCAGGTAGGTTCCATGGAAGGACACTGCCCGTATACCTCTACTCCACCGTATACCCCTCCTCCGGCACACGCAGCCCGTAGCCCCTGGCTCGGATGGCAAGGTCCATGGAGGTCCCAGACCCCATACTAAAACTCAGTATCAGAACATGTCGTCCGGAAGCAAGTCCGGTATCAGGATGGAGACCCAGTCTCGAATATGCAATGCCCAGACCCTGTCCAGGACTAAAGTAGTAGGAACATGTCTCAAAAACCCCTCCAAGGGTGCCCGGGCATAACCGGGTCTAAACAGTAAAAAGTCATCTCAGGTGCTCGGTCCGACCGAGGCTAAAAATCATCTCAAATAATAAGAAAACTCAACTAGCACTCCGGCCCCGCCGAGTCTAGCGTTAATCGTAAAACTGATGATTTAAAACATAATTTACTTTCTTTTACCCAAGAATACTCACAAGTCAAATCAAACTATTTCCAAATCATTTCCATCAAAACGGGCCCCCCGGGCCATGCAAGGTTTACAAAATAGTGCCAGTAGGCCCGAAGCCAAAACCATAGTAAAACATGGATAAAACCTCTTTATATGCATGAAAATGGTATGATCACACACAATAGCTGCCCCGCAGCTCACAATCAACCTATCGACCCTGCACAGGCCCACAGCTACTCAGCAAGCATAACCAGCCTAGAAGGATAATTCTATGCCCGGGACTCGCGGACATTCCCAAAATCCCACCTTCTATGTTCCAGAGTCAACAAGGCCTCACAGGACCACAAGGGTAAATAAAATATATCGGCAAATACTACAAGTAACGGAGGAACAAAAGTAGGCGGACATGAATAAAGCGGTCGAGGTCTGTGGTACCAACCTAATAAACCAACCCAAGGATGACCATTAATACAATTTTATTTTATATATACGGAGTCTAGGGAAAATAAACCGTAACCTACCTGTCGTCCGGTGGCAAGCCTGAACCTCTCCGAAAAATCCACAACACGAAATCAAACTTGAACTCGGGCTTGAATAACTTGACGTCGATAATTGATTTTCTTTAGGTGACAAGATATAGCGTCAAATGATTTTTCCCGTAAGGCTCTTCCTTAACGTGAATTAGGATGGTAAGTAACAACAATATTTGAGTAATTTGGCAAGAAACATATATAAGTAATGGTAATGGCAATATTTGAGTATTTGAGTAATGGTAAGTAAATTGATGGGTATTCTGCTGAGCTTGATGTGCACATATATAAGTGTTGCCTACTGCACACATGGTGTACACTCCCTCCACTTCCACGTGGAAGTGGAGGTGTCAAACACCCAAAACAAAAACCCTTATCTCATTACTTATATATTCGGGTATTGCATAAATTCGTGGTAAAATAAATATAGCTTTTTAAATATACCATAATTACTAGAAAATTATTTTGAATAAAACCTACTATATTATAATAATAAATTCCAACATAACTAAATTTACTATCTCCGTTAAAATATTTTTCAAAGGTAATAATAATATAATATAACTTCCTACCACCTTCGACTTTTAAATAAAATATTTTCAAATGCGCACGATTTCGATACTCAAGAATTCTCTCGGGAACCTCCCTTATATTTTATCACTATTTCGAAACTGAAATGGCGTTTTAAAACGTGAAATTGAGGCTTAAATCGAGTTTAACCCGACCCGGTTCGCGACCCGGTTCGCAACCCGTTTTCTGCCAGACAGTCCGCGGTAAAACAGTCATAACTCTTTACTCCGAGATCGGTTGGACGTGAGGTTTTGTGCGTTGGAAACTAGACTCGTAGACCTTCGATTTGGTATTTTGGGGGACTTCTAACTCTTTATATATTGGGAGAAAATCCCCGAGACATTTGACCCAAGTTCAGAAAATTTTGTTAAAGATCTTACGACTACTTTTGTCGATTTGCTTGACTTCAAACTTATACGTGGAAATGACCGGAAGGGTCATTACATCATCCACTACTAAAAGGGCTTTCGTCCTCGAAAGTCAAAGTCAAGGGGGTACCTGAAGGCTAAAATAGCTGCGGATACTGATCCCGCATATCTCTCTCGGTCTCCCAGGTAGCCTCCTCGACTGGACGGTGCCTCCACTGAACCTTAACAACGGGATCTCTCGAGACCTCAATCTCC
>QJPP01005715.1:0-58334 GCA_003996215.1 Jaltomata sinuosa
ACCAAGTCCCAACTGTCCTGAAATCGAAGATTTCCTATAGTCATAATCATTTTTCCCTCACCATCTTAACCAAATAATGAGCCTTTTCCTAAAGTAATATGAAATTTTAACCCCACACACATAGCATTTAAATACGAACCAAAGCATACGAACTCAAACCATGACAACCTTTTAGACCCACCATTTTTATAGTAAGGCAACCCATCACATACTAACCAAGTATGTCATACACGCACCGTACATACAAACAATTGAGTTTCAGACTACAACAAAAATCAAGTCACATAATTTACCCTCTATTCGCCCCATGGATGACCATTAGTCGATCATTCATGTCTTACTATGACTCCCGCTATTAAGCAATAATAACTCTTATCCCTGGTAGTTATTCACATGCCAACCACTTGAAACCAGATTTCCCACAAATACATATATAAATATATATATATATATATATCATTTTCCTTTATCATTTTTACCAATGATAAGACCCTACCCAGCATTTAGCATACTGTTTTCCACTTGAATTACCAAACAAGAACTCCTTCAATCATTAACACATAACTAAGTTAAGACTCTTTACTAACCACAATTTTTGAAGTAACTCAAGCAATTACACACCACACAATCGCAGTCATTCAAATAATGCAATGCATTCAATCACAAGTTTCAAGCTCCAACACTAAATCAAATCAGTTTCATTACCTTTTATTCGCTTCATGGATAACCGTTAGCCGATTCATCCATCCTTTACACAGCCTCCCGGGCTAGATACCAATTGGAACCTTCCCGATTCCAATTTCCCTTGCTTGTCTTATCGCAATCGGAGTCAAATGACATCCATTTTCTTTGTCAAGATACCAATTGGGATTGAGAGATACCAATTAGACTCAACTCATACAAGCAAGTAACGAAACCGCATGAAAAGGAATGAAAGAAGAGAAGTATTTCCTAGAATGCTTCAGAGCTTCCCTAGGATTAGATGCGGATGTCAACACAGCAATTCGCGGGACTCTATTCGACATTTTGCTCTTGTACTGAGAGATCGGTAACCTGGACTCTGATACCATTTGTCATGACCCAAGTACTGGGCCGTGCGGGCACCTACTCTAATCCACCTAGATAAGAGAACCCTTACCACCCGAACCAACAGGCAATGCGGAATAGAAAATAAACCATTGAATAAGTCCCTTAATATATGAGAAATCCTTTTATGAAATATTTGGAAAATCTTTATACAATAACTTCGGAAATTGCACAACCTTTAGAACTTGCAGAAATTTACTAACAATATAAACAACCTCCTCAGAAGCTAGTCTAAGCCGGTACAAGAGCTTCTACAAGATGAGCTTATAACATAAGATGGAAACAACTCCCACCATAAAAGGAAGTAGGAGCTGCTGGAAGATCACCGCAATCCTGAACCTGTGAAACATCACCAACCTTGAAACTAGACTATACCCCAAAGGGTATAGCAAGAGTAGTGTCAGTACAACCACACATACTGGTAGACATCATCGGCTGACCCAAATTCACTCCTACCATCATATAAAAATCAAGATAAAATGCACAAGGTAAATGCTTCACCACTTTTCAACATCTCTTTTATCAATCCCCCCTTTCGGAAATTACCTTCCTAACCTTTTGCTGCCAACTCCACCACCCTACCCTTGACCGTGACATCTAGGACTTTCCAAGTCTCACTCATAACTAGACTTCTCAAGTCTCCTTGTCACCTAGACTTTCTAAGTATCACTTTAACCTTTACCCCAGTCAACTACCTTGACTAAATATCTAGACTTAGTCCGGCCAACTGCCCAACCAAACCACTTATACCCAAAGTATTACCTACCATTGTCGGAACTTTTCAAGACCTCTAGGACAGCTTTACCACTTGGTTATATTAACAAATAATCACACCCAGACTCTTAATCTTTCTCTATATTTACCAATCGCATGCAATTAACCTAACTACCGTCGACACCTTCAATTACCACCATAGAGATACACCTAAATCCCTTATGAGTTCACATAACCCGGACCCTCCAAGGATCCTCCATCCATACCTAAGTGTTCAACAGACTACCTCGGTCTACACCAAGACCCACCCTTATCTCATTAACCACGATAATTCACGACTGCCATTAGTACACTTAATGACATCAATTTATGAGCACATAACCTCTTATACATAGTGTAGACCCACCCGGATCCCCCCTAACACATCTAGGCGTTAACATGACAAACCCGATCTACGCCAAGACCAACTAATAATCAACATAATAACCCGGTCTACACCAAGACCCAACTAATAACCAACATCATAACCCGGTATACACCAAGACCAATTAATAACATAATATAACAACTCGGCCTACACCAAGACCAAACTCACAATACAATATAACAACCTGGACTACACCAAGACCAAACTCACAATACAATATAACAACCTGGCCTACACTAAGACAACCTCACAATACAATATAACAACCCGGCCTACACCAAGACTAAACTCACAATACAATATAACCCATCCTACACAAAGACCAAACTCACAATATAATAATCCAGCCTATACCAAGACCAAAATGCAATATCATAATATATAAACACAGCCCGGTCTACTCATGGAACTAACAACAAGTGCACAATGCAACAATATCAATGCGACAAGGCAGTAAAACAAATTCATACCAGGCGTGGTACTTGATCCAACCGTTAGTATATCCCGTACCATGCATGGTACCTGAGCCAACTGTTAGTATATTTTGTACCAGGCGTGGTACCCGAGCCAACCGTTAGTATTCCCATACCAGGCATGGTACTCGAGCTAACTGTTAGTATTCCCATACCAGGCATGGTACCCGAGCCAAGCAAATGTCAAACAATCCACAGTCACAATAATGAACAATCAACTTGTAACCCAACAAGCAAAATGCACAGTTCAATTTACCA
The DNA here is from genome assembly GCA_003996215.1 of Jaltomata sinuosa. NCBI lineage: Eukaryota > Viridiplantae > Streptophyta > Magnoliopsida > Solanales > Solanaceae > Jaltomata > Jaltomata sinuosa. Next base: position 2,959 of record QJPP01005715.1, read on the forward strand.
GACTGTTAAACAGGACTATTAGATATTTCCTAATCATCCCCTAACGATGCATCTCATACAAATACTTAGATAAGAGTACACAAATGCACAAAGCATACAGGAATCAAACCATCACCTACCCTATTCTGGGTACACTATGAACCATTGAATCCTGTCCAAAGATTAACCCCGGTTTGCCCCTTTAAACATACAATTATTACATTTATTCTTGACCCTCTTCCTAGGACCAAATACAAAGTGGGAAAACCTTTCCCAGCCTTAAAACACAGCCAACGAATATCCTAATTATACCAATTAGTTTCCAAAACTTTCATCCCTTGCACATTAGTTAATTACTAACCCTTTTTCGATTCCCTGAACCTTCTGATATTCTAATTCCCGAATTTATTAGCAAAATCACACCAATTAAGCAATGCCTATAATATCACAACACACTATCCCAATTATACCATTTAAAATTAATCCAACAATCAATAATTTCCTCTAGACTCCATGCCCGAAGGCCTAACCATGGATTCTCCCTTATATTCTACACAATAATAAGAAAATGAAAGTAGTCAATCTACTCTTTGGAAGAAACCTAACCTACCTGGATGCCAAGCAACTGTTCCATGCCCTTTCTGGCTTTATAAAGGCATTCCCTGACGATTCTGCAGGCCCAAATCCATGGTTTTGCATCCCTTTAGCTGGAATCCATCCTCCTCATGGCTCCCAAGCCTTGGAGAAGCCTAAGAGGGTTTTTGGAATAACTCTTGTCTGTTTTTAGGGCTGAAAGGAAGAGAATAAAATTAAAAACCCATTTTCTAGGTTTTCTGGTCCCGTTGCTCCGCTGTAGCGGTCCCTGATCCTCTATAGCAGTATCGCCATAGCGGAGTCAACCGCTATGGCAGAGGTTGACCGTCTTGACTTCCGCTATAGCGGTAATTATTCCGCTATAGTGGAGGTCACCGTGGCGTAGTGGTAGTGCTCATCACAGATAGAATGTCAAGAAATCTCCAAAATTGGTCCATTTTACAACACACCTATTTCCCTGACATTCCAAAATAACCCCCTTACATCAACCTCGATGCCGGGAGCTCTACTTACCCGAATTCGATTCCAAAAAGTCTGTCAGACTCCTCTATGCCTTAGCTACAAGGAAAACTAGCTCCAACAAAGACATCTAACCCAATCCTTACCCAGATTATACTAGACCATACCTCACTCCAAATCCGGTCGAGACTAGCCTAGTCCAGAATTTCAAACTCCCAAACCCGAAGTTTTCTAACTCTAAAACTTAGCGTGAATGGTTTACTCGTAATGATGAACCTGGTCGTTACCGAATTATCTACCGAGCAAATATAGATTGTAAATCCTGAATTTCAATACAAGCTAGGGTTACAAGATTCTAGCTATACTAATTCTCCAAGAAATATATAACTAATATCACTTAATCACTAGCATCTAAATTGAAAGGAATCCCTAAGTTTTAGAACCCTAGGTCTGAATATTTCATAGAGAACTGAAGAAGTGACTGAATTCTAGGGACCTAATGGGCGAAAAGAACCCACTAGTGAAATCCCACATACCTGTTGGAGAATCTATAGAGAAATTCCTTGAATTCTTGGGGCTGATCTTAAAGAAACCTCCTGGCTGTTCTTGAGGAAACTTGTCGCCTCTTTTCCCCCCTTTTCTTTCTAAGTCTGATGATTTTAGGAGAATAGGTTCTTTAGGTAGTTTTTGGCTAATTAATTAGGCTTAGAATACCCAAAAAGACGTAGCTTAGGCCTTAAAAAAGTAAGGAAAAGTCCAAAATGCCCTTGGGAAAATAAAAAAAATTTGCTGGACAAATCGCGACTCAAATTCTACGGATGGGTTCCAGGACTCGTGAAAGCTTCCACGGCTCATGGAATCCTATCGTGATTCCTGGACCCTTTTGTCCGAATGCGGGTCTGAGTTCCACGACTTGGGTTCACGACTCGTGGACCATTCCATGGGCCGTAGAACCCAATCGTGGTTCTCAGAGGCAAGTCAGGCCTCAGGTCTGGTTCCACGACTTAGGTTCACTACTTGTGGATCCTTCCACGGGCAGTAGAACCCAATCGTGGTTCTCAGATAAATCTTTAAGCTTCTGATTTGATCCCACGGGTCCAGTCTATGACTTGTGGAAACTTCCATGGGTCATGGAACCGACTCGTGATTTTGACTGATAGTTGGAAAAATTATTTTCTTCTGGTTTTCTGAGCTAATTCTGGGCTTGGAAGTTCAGGGGTGTTACAATATCTCTCCCTTGGGATCATTTGTCCTTGAATAAAGGCTAGACAAGCTGAGTTTGGAGGAAAAGAGCTGCAATCCCTACCAAACGATTACTAGAAACTAATGTCTAACTCAACTATGTCCCATGAGTATGCAAATATGCTGAAATGCAAGAATAGCTGAGGGAATATGATACTAAGACTGAAGTACATGAGAGTAAACTGAGAAACTGGAGAGGAACTATTACCTCAAGCTGGAACTAAATCGGAGGGAAAGAGGTAGGGGTACTTGTCCATAATGGTTGCTTCTACTTCGCAAGTAGCTCCCTCCACGGACTGATTCCTCCACAAGACCTTTACTGAAGCAACTTCCTTATTTCTCAACCTACCAACCTGGTGGTCTAGAATCACAACTGGGACCTCCTCATAGGTGGGTCTATCTTTTATAGCCATTCTATCTAAAGGCAATATCGCTATTGGATCACCAACACACTTCTTCAACAAAGAAATGTGAAAGACCGGATGAACCGCTGCTAGCTTGCTGGAAACTCTAACTCATAGGCCACATTATCAATCCATTTCAAGATTCTGTAAGGGTATATATACTGGGGACTGAGCTTCCCTTTCTTTCCAAATCTCATAACACCCTTCATGGGTGGCACTTTTAAGAAAACCCAATCATCGATCTCGAACTCTAAGTCCCTTCTCCTCACATCCGCATAGGACTTCTGACAACTTTGAGCTATTTTCAATCTTTCTCTGATGAGCTGAACTTTATCCATAGCCTCATGATCCAAATTTGGCCCAACCAAGACTGCTTCACCTACTTTGAACCAACCAACCGTAGACCTGCATCTACGCTCATAGAGTGCCTCATTTTGGGCCATCTAAATACTGGAGTGGAAACTATTATTATAGGCAAACTCTATAAGGGGTATGTGATCATCCCCACTACCCTTGAAATTGATCACGCAATCTCTCAACATGTAAGGTCTAAATAGTATGCTCTCCCTGACCATCCGTCTGTGGATGAAATGTTGTACTGAGATTCACCTGAGTACCAAGACCTTTCTTAAATGATCTCTAGAAATGAGATGTAAATTTAGGACCCCTATCTGAGATGTTAGACAAGGGAACCCCATGTTACCTGACTAACTCATTGATTTAGAGTCTGGCATAGTCCTCTACTGAATCTGTATTCTTGACAGCCAAGAAGTGAGCTGACTTAGTGACTCTATTGACTATCACTCAAATGGAGTCATGTTGTCTGCGAGTACGAGGAAAACCGTAATGAAATCCATGTTGATCACTTCCAACTTCCAAGTAGGAATGCTAATCTCTTGAGTCATACCTTCTGGTTTCTGATATTCTACTTTAACCTGCTGACAGTTGGGACACTTAGCTATAAAATCTGCAATGTCCTTCTTCATGTCGTTCCACCAATAAAATTCTCGTAGATCACGGTACATCTTAGTGGCACTGGGATGAATAGAATATCTGGAATTATGGGATTCTATAAGGATCTGCTACCTCAACTTACTAACATTAGGTGCACATAACCGACCCTGGTAGAGAAGCACCACATCTCCCTCTTGGGAGAAAACCTCAACTCTCTGCTGATGAAATGCACCTTTCAACTGAAGTAATATGGGATCACTATCCTGTTTCTCTTTAACCTCCGCCACCAATGAAGATTCTGATCCATTTTGGACTATCACATTACCGTTTGTCATGTCCATGAGGCAAACTCCTAAGCGAGCAAGCCTATGAACATCTATGGCTAATTATTTCTTCTCTTCCTCAACACGTGATACACTACCCATGGACAGTCTGCTGAGGGCATCAACCACTATATTATCCTTACCCGAATGGTAGAGCATATTCATATCATAGTATTTGAGGAACTCAAGCCATCTTCTCTGACAAAGATTCAACTCCTTCTGGGTGAACACATACTAGAGGCTCTTATGATCTGTGAACACATCAACATGAACACCATACAAGTAGTGTCTCCAAATCTTTAGGGCAAACACAATAGCTGTAAACTCGAGGTCATAAGTCAGGTATTTCTTCTTATGTACCTTAAGCTCTCTGGAAGCATAATCTATGACCTTACCCTACTGCATCAAAACACAACCCAGGCCAATCCTGGATGCATCGCTAATAAACCACACAGCCATCTGAACCCTCTGGTAGAGTCAAAATGGGAGTTGTAGTCAACCTGGTCTTCAGTTCTAAGAAGTTCTTCTCAGACTCATCTGACCACTAAAACTTGACCTTTATCTGAGTTAGCTAGGTCAATGGGGCAGCTATGGATGAAAATCCTTCAATAAACCTCCTATAATAACTAGCCAAACCCAAGAAACTCATGATGTCTGTTAGACAGGTGGGTCTGGGCTAGTTCTTTACTGCCTCTATCTTCTGAGAATCAACTCAGATGCCTTCACTAGACACCACATGACCAAGAAAAGCAACTGATTTCAACCAGAATTCACACTTAATGAACTTGGCAAATAATTGGCAGTCTTTAAGAGCCTGCAGAATGACCCTCAAATGATTCACATGCTCCTCCTTATTTCGAGAATAAACAAGGATATCATCAATGAAGACAATGATGAACAAGTCCAAATACTATCTAAACACCTTGTTCATTAAGTCCATGAAAGCTGTAGGAGCATTAGTTAGTCCAAAATACATAACTACAAATTTATAGTGACCATACCAAGTCCTGAAGGCCGTCTTCGGGATGTCACTATCTCTGACTCTGAGATGATGATAGCCGGATCAAAGGTCTATCTTAGAGAAGCAACTAGCACCCTGAAGCTGGTTGAACAAGTCATCAATCCTAGGGATGGGGTACTTATTCTTGATTGTGACTTTGTTCAACTGACGGTAGTCAATGCACATCCTGAGAGAACTGTCTTTCTTATGCACGAAGAGAATTGGAGCACCTCATGAAGAGATGTTAGGTCTGATGAAGCCCTTTTCTAGAAGGTCTTTCAACTGTTCTTTCAATTCCTTAAGCTCAGCTGGAGCCATTTTGTAAGGAGGAATCCAAAATAGGTTGGGTATCTGGAAGGAGATCTATTCCGAAGTGGATTTCCCATTCGGGAGAAACTCTGGAAAGATCTTTTGGAAACACTTCTGGGAATTCATTCACCACTGGAACTGACTTGAGAGTTGGGGTCTTAGAGTTTGAATCCTTAACACGAACAAGATGATAGATATACCCCTTGGAAATTATTTTCCTGTCCTTAAGGTAAGAGATGAATTGACCTACATGCACTGAGGTATTACCCTTCCATTCTAAGACTGGCTTGTTTGGAAACTGAAACCAAACAATCCTAGTTTTGCATTCTATTGAGTCATAATAGTAATGTAACCAATCCATGCCTAGAATAATATCAAAATCGGTTATTTCTAACTCTACAAGATCGGCTAAGGTGACTTTTTGGGAAACTGTGACAGGGAAATTTTTGTATACCCATCTAGCTATAACTGGGTCACCAACTGGAGTAGATACTGAGAAGGGCTCAGGGAGGATTTCTAGACTTACACCAAAATATACTGCTATGTAAGGAGTTACAAAAGAAAGTGTAGCCCCTGGGTCTAACAATCTATAAACATCTAAATGGAAAACTTGCAACATACTCGTGACCACATCGGGAGAATCCTCATGGTCCTGTCAGGTCTGAAGGGCATACAACCTATTTTGGCACTAAACACCACTTGTACCAGACGAGGCACCCTTCTGAGTGGGGCGACCCACTGGGGCTGCTGTAGAACTAGCCTGATTCTATGGGCGGACATCCTAGCCCTTTTGTGAAACTGCTAGACAATCTCTCATTCTGTGTCCTGGCTTGCCACATCCAAAAAAAATTCCACTACCTGCCATACACTCAACCTAGTGGTTTCTACCATAATTCTTTTAAACTTGATGAGTGCGCCCGCTAGTGACTATACCTTAGGACATAGAGCTTGGGACTCTATCCCGTCGATCCTATCGTAACTTAGGCACTGGGGAACTAGAAGAAGATAGAGATGGAGCTGAATATTTTTGATTCTGAGGTCTGCAGAGAGTAGCTGAACTCACCTGTTCTAGCTCTCTTACTGTCTCCTCCCGTCTCTTTGAGTTTCTCCTCCTTGATCTTCTCAGCATAAGTAACTAATCTGGAGAAATCAATCTCCTTAATCAGCATAGCAGTCTTGCACTCCTTGACCATATCATCCGACACACCAGATATGAACTTGCTCATACGGGCCCTAGACTCAGCTACTATCGCTAGAGCATACTTAGACAACTGAGTAAACTTGAGTGCATAATCTTTCACACTCATGTTATTCTACTTTAAGTTGATGAACTCTTGGACCTTGGCTTCACTAAGTTCAAGTGGGAAGAACCTGTCCAAAAATGCAGTCTTGAACTGGTTCCAATCCATTGGACCTGCATTCGCACAACGAAAATCCTTCCACTACTGATACCAAGTATAAGCCACTCCCTTCAATTGGTAGGCGGCTAAATCTGCACTCTCCACCAGAGTGACACCCATAATGTCTGTTACCTTATGGATGTCATCAAGAAACTCTTATGCACCCTCTTCTGATTTAGACCCATGAAATTTTGGGGGTTCATCCGAGTGAAGTCCCAGATTCTAGCTGCAGTAGTGTTAGCCTGAGGCAGAGATGGTGCCACAACCCTCTGATTGACCTGAGTTGTCTAGCCTGGGAAAACACTTGGAATGCAGCCCTAAATTAAGCATGTGTGACTTCCTCATTCAATGGGTTTTCTAGAGCTGCTGGTGCTTGCTGAATACTGGCATTAGCTCTTCTAGGAGACATTTTCTGAAATATGATGAGCACGCGTTAGAAGGAGATAATATAGAGTTCATACTCTATAGTACGAGCTAGAAAAGAAATAAGGGAAGTTGTTCCTAATGACATCTCATAGCTCATCCCCCATAAGTGTGGTGCGCTTCACACCCATGAAGAAGGCTCTACTTGATGTGAATTTCAGACACCCTAGGATACTTAAACCTGATGCTTTAATACCAAGTTTTTCACACCCCGAGGCTACTCCCTGGACATAACACATTGCTTAGTGTCACGAGTAACTCTAAGCTAACCCATGGTCTGGCATATCTAGACAATTTCAATTAAAAACATATACTATGTAGAAGTTGAATATAGTTTAATATCTAAAATGAGAAAAAGCCTAAAACATGTCTGAATATAAAAATATATGTAGAGTATAGTGATGATTGAAAACAACACTAACAACTCAATAGCTGAATCTAGTCTATGTCTGAAATCCTCTAACTGATATGAATTACTGGGACATGTCCCCAGCTAACTCTAATAATCTGAAACTGCAAAGTAAAGACTGAAAGGTAAAGAATATCTTTCATCCTCGAACTATGAGGACTCACCACTGAAACTACTAAGTAGGACTTAAAGTCGATCTAAGTGTGGTCTGGATGCTGAGTGCCTGAATCTACATCATAAAATGATGTAGCATAAAAGTATGCGTCAGTACTTTGAATGTACTGAGCATGCGAGATAAAAGCTAAGCTGGACAACATAAAACTGAACATAGAAATACATATTGAAGCATAAACTGGATAATAAGCTTGATACAATGACCAAGTACTAACATGAACATATAATATAATATGCTGGGCTAAATAACTGAAATATATATTGAGTACATGGTCAATGCAATATGAGTTTGACTGTGGGAGATACTATTAACCGACATACCCCAAGCTGAGCTAGCTATGGGGCCAACTTGTAACTCTGGATGGAAGGGTGTCCATACCATGCCAAGGGTACGAACAAAGCTGATGTAGATCCACTAAACTGATGTTCACAAGGGACAAGGGCAACCATCCTAATCTGACAGCTGACCCCCTTCTATACCTATAGTGGCGCCGTAGTTCTGGGACTTGGGGACTTCTACCAAAGGTCTCAGCCTAATGTGACAACCAAGCCTTCATCCCCTCGTCCGCTCAGTACTAAGTCTACTCCCAACTGAATGTAATCAATGAAAGGTAATCAGAAGTACTAGATAGCTCAATTACTGATAATTATCTGAGAATGCAACATACATATATACTGGAACATGATAGCATTCTTTTCTGAAACATGCCTGTCTGAATTATCTACCTAGAAAGTATAGATTATAAATACTGAATTTCAATACAAGCTAGGGTTACTGGATTCTGTGTATGTAGCTCTACTAATTCTCCAAGAAACATATAACTAATAGCACTTAATCACTAGCATCTGAATTGAAAGGAATCCCTAAATTTCAGAACCCTAGGTCTGAATATTTTATAGAGAACTGAAGAACTAACTGAATTCAAGGGACCTAATGGGCGAAAGGAATCCACTAATGAAATCCCACATACCTGTTAGAAAATCTACAAAGATATTACTTGGATTCTTGGGGTTGAGCTTGAAGAAACCTCCTGGCTATTCTTGAGGAAAACTGTCGCCTCTTTTCCCCTTTTTTCTTTCTAAGTCTGATGATTTTAGGAGAATAGGTGCTTTAGGTAGTTTTTGGCTAGTTAATTAGGCTTAGAATACCCAAAAATACATAGCTTAGTGCTTAAAAGAGGAAGGAAACTTCCAAAATTCCCATGGAAAAATAAAAGAATTCTGTTGGACAAATTTTGACTCAGGTTCTATGGATGGGTTCCACGACTGTTGGAAGCTTCCACGGCTTGGGAAACCCTATCGTGGTTCCTAGAACCTTTTGTCTGGCTGCGGGTCTGAGTTCCACAACTCATGGACCCTTCCACGGGGCGTAGAACCTTATCATGGTTCTCAGAGGCAAGTCAGGCCTCAGATCTGGTTCCATGACTTAGGTTTACAACTCGTGGATCCTTCCACGGGCCATAGAATCCAATCATGGTTCTTAGAGAAATAATCAAGCTTCTTATTTGATGCCACGGGTCCAGTCCACGACTCATGATTCTGGCTGATAGTTGGAAAAATTATTTTCTTATGGTTTTCTGAGCTAAATCTGGGCTTAGAAGTTATGGGGTGTTATACCAATGGACCATGAGTTTAGAAATATGAAAAATGCATTAAAAAAGAATAAGGTTGAAAATGATCCGCCACCTCTATCACTTTCAGGACATCAGATTTGGGAGAGAGTTAGTCTTTGCCTAAAATTATAGATTTGGGAGAGAGTTTTAGACTTCCTGGATATGGTGTTGAACATGATTGGACCAAAAAAAGCATATTTTAGGAGTTACCATATTGGAAGGATAATCTTTTACGACATAATCTTGATGTGATGCACATTGAAAAAAAATATTTTGATAATTTATTCAACACAGTAATGGATGTTAAGGGCAAGACAAAAGATAATCTAAAACCTAGAATGGACTTAAAGGAATACTGTAGGAGAATAGAGTTGTGGTTGCAGGGAATGAGAAATGGTAAAGTGGTTAAGCCCAAGGCTAATTTTTTATTTACATTGGATGAGAAATGAGACATTTGTGAGTGGGTGAAGAATTTGAGAATACCCGAGGGCTATGCTTCAAATTTGGGAAAGAGGACAGATATGGATGAAGGAAAATTGATTAGTATAAAAATTCATAATTGTCATGTTTCCATGGAAACTCGAATTCCTATCGCATTTAGCCACCTACCTGACAAGATATGAAAACCAATCACAGAAATAAGTCTGTTCTTCAAAGATTTGTGTTCTAACACTTTGTTGGAGAGTAGCTTGAAAAGGATGCAACAAAATATTCCTGTCATCACCACTAAGTTGGAGAAGATCTTTCCATGCGGCTTTTTTAATGTAATGGAGCATCTTCCAGTTTATCTTATAGAAGAGGCACTTCTTGGGGGCCCAGTTCAAACAAGGTGGATGTATCCATTCGAGAGGCAATGACCCTTTATTGTTTTTGTTATTTTTTTTAAATGTATTATATTAATTAGCTAACATGCAATTATATAGGACAATTGGAAAGTGCAAACAAACTATTAAGCAAAGGGGAAAGATTGAATGATCAATTTATGAAGCTTATCTTGCAAGAGAAACTGATCATTTTTGTTCTTACTACTTCGGGAATGAAGTGATATGTAAGAGCAATAGGGTCAATCGCAATAATGACGGTGATGGTGATCTTATATTTGAACCAACTTCAATTTTTAATCAACTTGGACGAGAATCTAAAAAACTTCAAAGGCGATGTTTCACTAGTGTTGAAAAGCAATCAGCTGTGACACATATTTTTCTCAATTATCCTGAGATTCAACCATATCTTAAGTAAGTCTTGTTGAATTGTATTATCGAATTACATGAATTTAAATACTAAGTGTTAAACTAACAAAATATCTCAATGTACACTTAACAGTAAATTCGTAAGCATATGGGGTAATGATGCCATATACAAACTTTTCCAATTAGCTGAAAAAATATGTAAGTGTGTAAAAGATCATTTACTCATTTACGCTTAATATTGAATCAACATGTATAATATACTCATTAAATTAAAATTTAATTTGTAGATTTTTTATTAACATAATACTATCGAACATCCACAATTGGTGAGAGATATTGCCCTTCGGCCTGAAACCCAAATTCAGACGATGACTAAGTATTGTGTGAATGGCTTCAAGTTTCAAACTGTAGAAATTTCTAAGTATAAGAAAACTAATAATAGCGGAGTGTGCATTCAAGGTGATATAGACGGTAATGGTCAAACTGTTGAATATTATGGTGTCATACAAGAGATTATTAAAGTTAGATATCCTGGTTGGCCAAAAAAAAGATAGTGTTATTTCGGTGCAAGTGGTTTGATCCTTCACATAGAAGTACCAGGGTGAATCAAATACATAATATAATCGAAGTAAAGCTCACGATACAATATGGTCGCTATGATCCTTTTATCATTGCATAAAATGTTAAGCAGGTGTATTACGCTCCATATCCGTTGTGCAGAGATAAGGTTAATTTGTGGGTGGTCATAAAAACTAAGCATGTGGGTAGGATTGAGATTGAGAATATGTTAGATGTGGTGTACTAGAATAATTTCATAGTTGTTCATCAAGCAGTGGATGCTGAGTTGGAACATAATCTAGAACATCCTCAACACATATTAGAAGAAGTTTCTGATGATGAGTTGATTACCATCGCAAATCTTGAGGGACAAATATCTGAGGAGGAAGAATGGAACGATAAAAATGAAATAACTGATGAGGAAGAATGGGAGACTGATGAAAATAAATCAAGTGAGGACGAAGATTGGGAGAATATGGACTAGTATATAAATTTGCTTATACTTATGATTATGATTTAATTTTTTTAATACTTATGATTATGGTTTTCTTTAATACTTATGATTTTTTATATATTTTAATGTAAATTTGCATACAGATGTCATCAGGTGATGGTAGATCGCACAACTTATGCTTTGGCAGATTCTAAGAGACAACGGATGGAGAAAAATAAAAATATGTGCAAGACCATCAAGTGTCTCAAAGCTTCGCTTAGATTGACTCTCTTTTAGTTTGCATTAACTTTTTGACACTTTATTTATAATTTTGTACTTCTTTTAAGTTTTGAAACACTTTGTAGGTCCTTTGGGTGAATCTTTAATGTGTTTAATAAATATTTTACTTCATATTTAGTTTCTTGTTGATATTGTAGTTGCTTTATGAATGTTGTGGCAACAATTAGTGCTGATTTGGGTTGTATTTAAATTAGTTTTATAAATGGTAGGTGGTGCATATTGAAAATGCAGATTTTTGTAACTGAAAAAAATACAGAAAAGCGACGGACATGGTCTCTTTTGTCCGTCGCTTTTCTGGAATTTTAAAAAAAAAATCAAAAAAGTGACGCAGTCCATCGCTTTTATGGAAAAAAATTACTAAAAAAAGCGACCTTGTCAGTCGCTTTGTTCTTCAAGTTCAAGAACAAAGCAACGGACAACATCGCTTTTCTGGAAAAAAGAAAAAAAACTCATCGCTTTTTAATTTGCGTTGTTGTCCGTCACTTATAAAGTGACGCTGTCCATCGCTTTTGGAAAAGCGACTTACCACTTTCACATGGAAGTGAGTCCATCGCTTTTGGCCAAAAAAGCGACGGACAACATCCCTTTTGACCGTCTCTTTTTAGGCTTTTTAGTAGTGATTCAAATCTAAGAAAGTTCTATCAGAATTGTGTGAATGGTGCAAATAGAGAAATGTGAATATTAAAGACATCACATATAGATCATCGATATAGAGTTGAATATTTGTGTGTATTTCATCTTTTAAGTTCAAGATTGATATCACTAGGTGAAATATTTATGAATAAATGATGAAATGGACAAGCTCAAACTTATGACGAGCTTAGAGTATTTTTTGTGAATATTTAGGGTCAATTCGAGTAACTATTAGTTATATATGGTGCAATTTACACTAGATTGGATTTTTCTTATTATGTGAGATAGCTTACAAATGTATTACCAAAAAGACTTACAACTATATAGGTTATTTGAGGATTTTAGGTGGAATTAATACTATCTTATTGATGAAAACTACACAGAAAATTCCAAGGAGTCAGACATGTTCGATGATGTATAGAGGATATAAATATTATATAGGAAGCTTTTGAGATGATCACGTTATTTCTACGGATTTGGGTTGAGAACAAAATTGTTGGAATAGTGGGTGAAGAATATCATTTAAAATTTTTATGGAATTAGATATCGGTTTCTAACTCAGCTACTTCAGCTTGATGAAATAAAACTATTGGTCTTGGAATTAGTGCAATCGGCCTTGAATAAGGCCAGTTTAAAAAAAATACTTAGAATTGGCTAGAAACAAGCAATGATCCATTTATGGTCGAAAAATTCATAATTTAAACTTGCAATGCATAATCATGTGTTTTCTAAGGGTTCTTTGTGGTAATGAAGGCTCTGGAAGATCTGAAAGAAGGATTTATAGGATCAAAGTATTTTGCTAGTACAAATTTGACAATGTATTTTGGCTATAATTATCAGATTATGATGACTATGATGGGTTTGAATAAAACAATTACATTCAAACCTATGATTATGATCAAACAAGATATTATGTACAGAGGCATTTAAAATATATGTGAAATCAGTTGTTTGGAGAAGGTTTAGCTTTGAATAATAGAGATACATCTTAAGAGCTAAAACAAAAGCGGATCTCATAATTAGGGTGAAAAAGTGGTACTACAAATATAATCTTTACTTGAGAGTGCTTGCATGACGTCTACTGTGGATATTTGTTGTTGCTCAGAAGTTTCGGTACTTTTCTTTGTTCATTCGAGAACGAACATATGTTTAAGTGATGGATGATTTAACAACTTGCATGATCATTATATTCTTTTGACCCTATTTTCCAGTTTAACCCTTTTTGTAGCTTCATTATATTATTTATGACTTGTGAGAATGGGTGACACAATTTCTGAATGATTAGATGAATTTGTTAGTTTAAATGTTTGAAATTGAGAAGTGTGACCAAAGTCACCATTCTTGGTTAACAAGCTTGAATTCAAACTAAAACAATTCTGTTAAGTCCAGAAGGTAATTTTTGGCTTCATTGGATGGTTGGTATGAATTCTGAGGTGTTCGGGAGTGATTTAAGCCTTTGATTGAGTTTTTGAGTTTAAAGGAAGCTAAGTTTGACCATGATTACCTTTTGATCAAGACGATTATGTATGGGTAATTTGATGATTCCAACAGGTTTTGAACAAGTTTTATAATCGATTTGCACTATTGGTTTGCATTCGGAGGGTCTCCTATGAGTTTTGGGTGCTTATTCAAAGATTAGTACTTCGGTGTCGTTGAGCTTTAATAGTATTACATGAAGAAAATAAGCTCCAAATGGTGTTTTTATTGCATCATTAGATTCATATCATAATTTCATAATCATTGTAAAAAAACTATCACATTTTGACTTTGTGTGATGAATTTATGGTCTTTTTAGCGCGAAATATTATTGATGTTATTTGGTGCTCGAAATCACGAACTTTTTTCACAATTAAGAGGTTCTCTTTGTCGCAAATTGCAAAGTTATCATAATTGCGGACTTTTTGTAGTAAATGCGAAGGTCCTTGAATATAATTATGGGTAGATTTTGGAATTTTAGTATTTTTAATATTTTAGAAGTTAGAAAGCTTCGATTGATGCAATTTTTAATGCATTTTTCTCGTATAAATGTTGGTTACATAATTCTATCTTTTTTATTTATTTTCCAGGAATACCCATTATTTTTCATGTTTTGATTTACGAATTGGATGTTAGAATTGAGATTTTGAGCCCCAAAAATAAAAAAATTGAAAATCACTTGTTTGAAAATCATTCTGTGATTGGATTTCATTAATTTTTAGAACATAAGATCCATTTTGGGAGATTCAGAAGGGGTTTTTCGATGATTCTCCCTTGGATAAGATTCTTGTGCCACTTTTACACTTTCCGCAATGAATTATTTATGAGTTTATCTTCGATCTTGGATTTTAAATTGAGAAATTTAGGGATATTGGCATAAAGTTAAAAATGATATTTTAATAGATTGGAAAGCGATTTTAACCCCATTTTCAATGAAATATCTTATACGAGGTCCTTGAGTTGTGGGCAATGTGATTTTCAAATAAAGTTTTAGTTTTTCTCTTTCGGATTAGGGGTTGAATTTTTTGATTGACTTTTGAGACCCAAAAACTAGGTATAGTAAATAGGTATCTATGGCTTCATTTTATTATGTAGAATACGAATTTGACCAAATTGGGCTTGCTCGGAGGCTTTTTGAAAGGGCAAGACTTTAGTTTGACTTTGTGGGTTTTCTTTTAAGGTAAGTTGAGATTTCTTTGACTCTTTTTAAAGTGTTTATGTGCTATTTATGTGTATGGAGAGTAATAAGGATTTGGGAATCTCATATAGGTGAGATGACGAGTACCTATACAGGTACCAATGCTATGTGAAGGGCTAAAATGAAGTAGTTGACTTGTGTGGACTCTCTTCCCTGATTTACTAGCATAATTGTTGAGAAATGTATCTGAAAATTACTTATCGAGCATGCTAGCTAATGATTTTACTCTTTTTCGAAAGTTTGAGCTGTATTATGGTGATATTTTGTGAGAAATTGAGATTCCTTCTACCTAGATACAAAAAAATAGAGTTATATCGATTGTTTATGTTAATAAAGGTAAACTTAAACTAAAAATTGAATTGATTTATAGTATGAAATGACTTTCTTGATAATGTACTTAATAGTTGGGATCGGTGTGACACACCTGTACATTCTTCATTGCATTTCATTAGGACCTGAGTGGCACACCTGGGAAGTATTGTATGAATTGGAGTTACATGCCTCCCCAGTATATTATGGATCAAAGGACATTCATGTTCGGTATATGGACCTCGCGAGTTCCTCATAGATCCTAACTAGCTACACAGAGCAGTAGGTGTATACAAAACATATGTATTTCATACATTCATTCATTCTTATGGTACCTAATCAGTATTTGATATGATTGATGATTGACTGGGTTAATGTCACGACCTAATTATCCGTGAGTGATACCCACACCTTAACCCAGTCGATTAACTATTTTTAGATGATATAACAATAAAACCAACTTTAATAATGGAAATAGTCAAAAACTAACAAAATAGTGAGTGCAGAAATATTCAACTATCTATTACATTTCCCAAGACCCGAAAGTCATAATACAAGAATTCTAAATCCAAAACCATGTCTAGGATATCCAAAATCTAACAAAAATAAGGAAACGTTTTATTGCCCGAAAGAGGGGCAAGAACCAATATGAAGATCTATAGACTTAAGATGTGTTGTTCCCAAGCGCACATGCAAGTGTACATAGTCGTGTAAGTAATAAAGTCGCTCTTGCGAGCCGAATATCGATCCCACAGGGACTTGGTGTTTAAAAAATGATCTAAATTAATTATTATTATTGAAGTTGAACAAGTGCAATTCAGAACCAAGAGATGTTTGAGCTTACATTTGTAAACTAAATACTAGAAATACCAACGATATGAAATTTGGATTGCAAACAATATATGGAGAGATCTAGGATTGAGGCATTTACTTCACATTCATGCATAACTATAGTTTCTAGCTGGTGTTGGTGTTTACAGTGATTGTTGATCTACGGGGTTGATATTACAACTCGAGAATGGTCATCCTCTAAGTCATCTACCCACATTAATCTCACAACTACATCGTTGAGCGGGAATGTAAGTCTTTAATTTGGATGCATTCAACTATCTTCCCATTTCCTTAACCAAGTGGGGTGTTTAGGTATATCGCTATTCTAATTGTAAACGCCTTTACAATTAATATCTAATAGTTGAATACATGATCCATAATCACTACGTTCTTAATTTTTTCCCTCCACTCCTATGTTCAATTCGTTTAAAGACTTAGATTTATCCTAAAGTTCATGACGCTTTAGAATAGTAAAACAAGAACGCAAGAACAATAACATGACATGATAAACATGTAAAACAACTATAAAACCATAAATAAGAAATAGTGTTGTAGCCTAAACCCTATAAATAGGGTGTTTATCCACTCATAGTCATACAACAAATCTCCATAGATGATTTCATAAAGTAAAACTACAAGAAAGAAAAGTTAAAGAACAAAGAACTCTAGTTTGAGCTCCTTGATGTCTCCTTTGCTCTCCAATTCGTGTATTCTTCAAAAGATCTGTGTAAATGTGGCTAAGAACTCCTTATATAGTGTTTTAGGTCATCCATTGTCTTCCCCATAAGATACATATGCATTTAAAACTTTGCCCCCACTTAAACCAAGTTTAAAAACCTGATTTTGAACGTTCTAGGGGGGGTTGCGTCGCATGGCTGGCCGCATGGACAAAACAGTGGACCTCCATGATGGGGTGTGCGAGGCATGTCCCTATCCACTGAATTGAGGGGTGCATCACATGGCCTCCTCCCAAGACTTTGGGGGTGCGGCGCATGGCCCCTTCCAAACGTGAAGGTTCATCCGCTTTTCGCTCTCTTCTCCTCGTGCATTTATTCCTTGATTCCCCACTTCTTGTGGCTTGTTTGTAGGCTTCATTTAGCTTCCATATATCCTCCAATGTCTCCTACATCAATTAATAACACACATTAGTCCATACAACACAATAGAGCTCATCAAAGTACACTAGAATACGCATAGCTCAAGCTAGCAAAGCAAGTTTTCTCGTCTAAACTCTATTTGATCATTTTGACTCTTGAATTATTACAAATGCACCTTAAATACTTTAAACATGTATTTTAGAAACCAAATACACACATACACACTATATACCTCAATATCACATCAAGTTATCCTCAAAACTAAGCTAAACGCGCATAGATAATGACACTTAGGTGTATAAATACGCCAAAGATTACCACCCCAAACTTAAAGCCTTGTTCGTCCTCGAACAACTCTTTACACTAATCATACTCAAGGGAAACTACAACATCCCTATTAAAACTAAGACACTCAAGCTAGAACTACAACGACCACATGAATAGCAAGTTCTACATTAGGCATGCCGTATTACAACTAGAATCACATGAATACTACTACAAAACTCCCTAGCCTCATGAATTGACTCTACTCTGTTTGAACACTCAGATAACGCCCAAACTACACCTCTAATAAAAGAAGCGTAAGCGGTCGTAGTCAAATATAGAACCCAACAAAGGTTGGGGTCGAATCCCACAGAGAATATGGTGAAGATTAAGTCTTTAGTGAATTAAGTGACTAGTCGTCAATAGTTTCCGGTAAATAGGGGGGGGGTTTGTGATCAATATTTGTAAACAAAACAAACACTTAACGTATGAATGATAATCAATAGGAGAGAGAGAACTAGGGAAGTGTTTACCATGGCGTTAGTAACAAAGTCAATTCTAGGCTTAACGAGGTTCTTTCTATATGCGTGTCACGATGTGATTGAATTAATTGTATCGTCTAAACGTTTCTCAACCAAATAGACAAATTTACTTTTCAATTCTCTCGAACTTGAAAAGGTGTGCTTTTAGATTTCAATCCTAAACATCAAGTAGATTAATCTAGTTACAACATAATCATAAGACGAGAGTTGGTAGTCTCGATCCTCTCGTAATCAAGTTTCCCGGTTTTAATCTCTTTATCAGCAAATAACCATAGGCATGTTCTACATGTTTTGCAACCACTAGAACGTTAACAACAATAACGAATGATTAACAACGTGAAAACATATATATTGAACCCGACGCTACCCGGAATCTATCTTGCTACGTTTGCCATGGCTCCCACAACCCTAGTTGTGGGAGTTTAGTTAATCATGCTATAAAGAAAAGAGAAGAGAATTGTATTCATAATAAAGAGAAGGGATTCTTACAATATAATGAAAACCAATCTTCAATTATTCCAAGAACAAGAAAAACCAAGATCCCAAGAACAAATCAAGAACACGAATTCAAGAAGTGTAAAACGTGTTTCTTGATCTCCAAGTCTCTCCTAAAACTATTGGGAGAACTATATTAAAAAGCTTCGTCAATAAAATAAACCTAACATAGGGTATTTATAGGAGTCTAGGAAACAAATATAAAAAATGCTCGGATTCCGCGTAACCGACTGCCCAGGTGTAACGGCCAGGCTGACGGACCGTCACTGGCTTGACGGACCGTCGCCTGGACCATCACCACTAGGAAGTGGTGCTGCCTTGGTGTGACGGTCACTGTGACGGACCGTCACATGTGTGACGGGCCGTCACTCAGGCCGTCACTCTTATCCAGAATTCTCTTTTTTGCGTATTTCCTTCCGTTTCCGTGTTTGTCTCCATTTCCTGAAAATACAACATAAAAACATCAAAAACGACAACGGTTGCTTGAAAACGTACGATTGTTCTTAGTTTAAAGGAGTCGAAAGTGCCGTAAAATGGCGGCACATCAACACCCTCAACTTAAGACGTTCGCTTGTCCTCAAGCAACATGACACAAAACAATAATACGACGACTCAACTAAGCAAACAAACTCGTGTATTTAGCAACTCATGGTCATTCATTAGTTCATTAAATCAAGCTCCCTCGTAGCACATAAATGTATGAAACACTAACTTGCAAGGATCCAAACATGTCATTCCGATATGATAGAATATTATGCATACACATGCGCAGCTATCCTAACAATCAATAGGAAATACAAAAACCTTGGTGCCCTCACCACAAAGAAATCCCACACACAAGATTTGGGACTAGGTAAGCGCTCACACTCACAAACGATTTCAAACAATGCACATGTGATACCATAGGCTTGCCCTTATTATTCTATTTCAATTCTTCAGCAAGTCGTTCAGGATCACTACAGGACTTGTTTAGGCTTGTAATGAGGCTTCAGGTGCAGGTAGGATACATTTAGGGGTTAGTGACTAAGCCCTCCTTGGACCCACCGACGTCTTATTACCACATAACTTTTTGTCCATCCTTATTCGCCTTTTTATTTCCTTCTCTCTGGCTACAGGTGCGACCTCTTTATTTTGACCATTCTTTTTATTACTTTTTCAATCTTTTTCATCTCTTTTTATTTTTCTTTTCTTTTCTTAGGAGCACACCCGAATTTTCATTCTATTCCCAACCAATCTTCTTCATCCTCTTTTTCTTATCATTTACCTCTATAGTAGCCACCCTCGACTTAGGCTGATTGCCTGTGTTGAGGTGCACAATGTCCAAGGGAGGACCAGGGCCAAAACAGGGTTTACCTCTATAGTAGCCACCCTCAACTTAGGCTGATTCCCTGAGTTGAGGTGCACGATGTCCAAGGAAGGACCAGGGCCAAAATGGGGATTCAAAGTTAAACAGGAATGGTGACAGGTTATTGAAAGAACAAGGTTAATTATGGCTCAAATAGGGATCAAAAGGGATTATTTATATTTGGACGGTCTTTTAGGTTAAGTGGACTGCACAAAAAAAGGGCCTGTGATCCTTTCCTAAGCAACCAAACTTCGAACTTAACAAAATAGACCGGGCAAGTTCTAGATGCATGCACAGAGTAAGAATTTATAACAATAATCTCACACACTCTTGGCACCAAGAAACTATACCGCTACCAACTATCAAACAACCGCTCGGCTTAAGCATACTTATTCTAATCATAATCACACAATGACATACAAGGATCCAGACAGTCAATCGCTTCAACACAAGTACAAAACCAGATTTTTTTTTTTTTAAAGGGGGGCTCCTTTTAGTCAAGAAAAATGCCACATGCTTGCTATAGACACTAAAAAAACAAAAATTTAAAAATACAACCTAAACATGCCGGTTCTACTAGATAGCACACCGGAGGGAAAAGAAACACGGCAACAAAAACCCTCGGTGGTGACTCACAGGTTTCCCCACACCCTCAACTTAGACTCATGCATTGTCCCCAATGCATCCATATGAAAGCTAAAAACTGTGAGAGACAGGAATACCTGTGAAGTCCATAGGACTCATATTCTGGCATGATGTTGGAGACCGCCAGGGTCTCCAAAACAGGAGAACTCGATGGAGTGTGTGCACGCGACAACCTCATGTCGCGTTTCAGCTTCTTCGTTCATCGGATCCGCAGCTAGTCGCGCCAACTTCTTCGCTCTTTCTTTGCAGGTTCTCTTGCGGTGTTTTCGTTTTGTTGATTTATTTTCACCGCTTACCTTCACCTGCTCGTCCTCTTGCAATCGCGACCTTACTCTCATAACAGCTTGGGTTTAAACACAACCCTTTTCCTCAAGATACACATCCGCAGGGATTTTCTCAATAACATTGATGACCGCGACCACTCTCATGTCACTTGGTTGCTTCATCAATTTGGACACATCGAACTTGACCACTTCATTGTTTAGCCTGAAGGTTAGTTCGTTTCTTTCCATGTCAACCAACGCTCTAGCCGTGGCTAACAAAGGTCATCCCAAGATTATGGGAACTTCAAAATCTACTTCGCAATCCAAGATCACGAAGTCAGCTGGGAAGATAAGCTTACCGATCTTTACTAGCACATCAGACAATATTCCCACAGGTCGCTTTACTGAGCGGTCAGCCATCATTACTCTCATGGATGTTGGTTTAGGAGCTCCCAAACCCAATTGTTTGTAGACCGCTAGCGGCATCAAGTTGATGCTAGCACCAAGATCACATAATGCTCTTCCGAAGTTGAGCTTCCCGATAGTACAGGGAACAGTGAAAGCACCTGGATCTTCCTTCTTTTCGACTAACGACCTTGAGGAAATGGCGCTGCAGTGGTGGAGGTTGTCTTCCGGTTCAAAACTTACCGACCTCTTCTTTGTAATCAAGTCCTTCATGAACTTGGCATAACCGGACATTTGTTCAAGTGCTTCCACCAGTGGTATGTTTATTGAAATCTGCTTCAGCATGGTCATGAAGTTCAGGAACTTACCATCATCAGCTTTCTTCTTCAAACGCTGTGGGAAAGGAGGTGGTGGCCGAGGAATCATAGTTGGAGGCTTTTCAGCTTCCTTGATTTTATCTGTAGGCTTTTGAGTTTCCCTCTCTACCGCCTCTTCATCATCCACAACATCACCTTGAGTCTGAATTACCGTATATGATTCCGGTAATATTTTACCGCTTTTTGTGGTGATCGCCATACAACTCGCGTTATTCCTCGGGTGAATCGTGTCACTCGGCAAGGTACCTGTCTTCCTTTGGTTCAGAGATGCCGAGATTTGCCCCACTTGGTGCTCTAATTTCTTGATCGAGGTGGAATGTGAACCCACTAACTGACTCAATGCTGATAATTCAGTCTTCATCTCCTTTACTCCAGAGTCAGTTGATTCCACCTTCAGCAGCATCTTCGCCATCATGTTCTCAAGCTTGGACGTCTCTGCCTCGTTGCTAGCTTTGTCCCGATTACCAGGTGGTATATACAACCCACCTCTATCGGTGCTGTTCCTCCAGTTTCCTTGGTCGCGATCTTTGTAGCCGCCTTTCTCATAGTGGTTGTCTCTCTGATAGTTCCGACCTTGGTTTCCCTGGCCGTTGGCCTGGAAACCCCCCAAATAGTTGGCCTCCTCATCAGATTCAACCCCTGCTGCTCTACCTTGCGAACCCACGGCTTTCACCTTCTCAATACTTCCTGACATCAAGTGCTTGGTCAAGAGGTCCATTTGCATTTTTAGATGGGCCATGTCTTGGTCCCGTTCTTTATCTTTTCTACGCTGTTCCGCTGACACACCAACTGCATAAGTACTAGCTGGTACCTCTGAATCACGTGTATGCCAGGCCGTGTTGGTTTTGGTGAGCCTGTCCAAAATAGTTGTGGCATCGGCAAAAGTGTGACCCATAAACGCTCCACCTGCTGCGTTGTCCAACGTCGGCTTGGTAGCCGAATTGAGTGCCCTATAGAATGTCTGCATCAAAAACTCATCGTTCAACTGATGGTTCCGGCATTGTGTTAGTTTCTTCTTGACTCGCAGCCAGGTCTCGTGCAATGCTTCATGAGTTTGCTGCCTGAAATTGCTAATCTCGTCCCTCAACTGTATCATCCTAGAGGGAGGAAAGAACCTTTCTAGGAAAGCTCCTTTCAACTCTCCCCAAGTTGCGATAGAGTCGGGGGTCAGTTCTGTCAACCATAACGCTGCCTCATCAGACAGAGACAACGGAAACAACCTGATCCTGATCGCTGTCTGACTCACGCCCGGCAGTTCAAACGACTTGCAGATACCCACGAAGTTCATTAAGTGACGGTTTGGATCGTCACCAGCTGCTCCA
Organism: Jaltomata sinuosa; assembly: GCA_003996215.1. Lineage (NCBI taxonomy): Eukaryota > Viridiplantae > Streptophyta > Magnoliopsida > Solanales > Solanaceae > Jaltomata > Jaltomata sinuosa. The sequence goes on from QJPP01005715.1 coordinate 25,925, forward strand.
CGGAATACTCCTCTCAAGTTCAACAGCTGAATCATCGTGCTAGTGATGTTGAACTTGGCTCCGGGCGGTAGCGGTGGAACAACAATGGCGCCCGTAGCGCCAACTCCATCCAAATTGTTATCCTCATCATGCAGCTCAAGATCGTGCTGCAGACCTCCAACATTCAAATTTTGTTGGGCCTGCAGTTCTGCAGCGAGCCTTGCTGCCTCTTGTTGTACAGCCATATTCCGCCTTAACGTTCTAGCAAGCTCGGGGTCGTAAGGTAGTGTTGATTCACCCGAGCGCCGGGTACCTGACATGCACAACTCTGTACCCTATCAAAAACAAAAACAACAAAAAAAAACGTAAAAGCAGGAAAGTATGACTAAGAGTCAAATAAACACACCAGACTTAATTAACAACCCTACTCTCCGGCAACGACGCCACTTTTTGATAACGCCCAAACTACACCTCTAATCAAAGAAGCGTAAGCGGTCGTAGTCAAATATAGAACCCAACAAAGGTTGGGGTCGAATCCCACAGAGAATATGGTGAAGATTAAGTCTTTAGTGAATTAAGTGACTAGTCGTCAATAGTTTTCGGTAAATAGGGGGGGGGGGGTTTGTGATCAATATTTGTAAACAAAACAAACACTTAACGTATGAATGATAATCAATAGGAGAGAGAGAACTAGGGAAGTGTTTACCATGGCGTTAGTAACAAAGTCGATTCTAGGCTTAACGGGGTTCTTTCTATATGCGTGTCACGATGTGATTGAATTAATTGTATCGTCTAAACGTTTCTCAACCAAATAGACAAATTTACTTTTCAATTCTCTCGAACTTGAAAAGGTGTTCTTTTAGATTTCAATCCTAAACATCAAGTAGATTAATCTAGTTACAGCATTAATCATAAGACGAGAGTTGGTAGTCTCGAATCCTCGTCGTTAATCAAGTTTCCCGATTTTAATCTCTTTACTCAAGCAAATTAAACCTAGGCATGTTCTAATGTTTGCAACCACTAGAAAACGTTACATAACGAATGATTAACAACGTGACAACATACATATTTAACCCGTCGCTACCCGGAATCTATATTGCTACTTTTTCCATGGCTCCCACAACCCTAGTTGTGGGAGGTTTAGTTAATCATGCTATAAAGAAAAGAGAAGAGAATTGTATTCAATCTTCAATTATTCCAAGAACAAGAAAAACCAAGATCCCAAGAACAAATCAAGAACACGAATTCAAGAAGTGTAAAACGTGTTTCTTGATATCCAAGTCTCTCCTAAAACTATTGGGAGAACTATATTAAAAAGCTTCATCAATAAAATAAACCTAACATAGGGTATTTATAGGAGTCTAGGAAACAAATCCCAAAAACGCTCGGATTCCGCGTAACCGACTTCCCAGGTGTGACGGCCAGGCTGACGGACCGTCACTGGCTTGACGGACCGTCGCCTGGACCGTCACCACTAGGCAGTGGTGCTGCCTTGGTGTGATGGTCACTGTGACGAACCGTCACATGTGTGACGGGCCGTCACTCAAGCCGTCACTCTTATCCAGAATGCTCTTTTTCGCGTATTTCCTTCCGTTTCCGTGTTTGTCTCCATTTCCTGAAAATACAACATAAAAACATCAAAAACGACAACGGTTGCTTGAAAATGTACGATTGTTCTTAGTTTAAAGGAGTCGAAAGTGCCGTAAAATGGCGGCACATCAACACTCATGCTCATTACTCAAAAATGAGATCATATAAGTCACCTATCTATCATTAAACAAGCTCCCTCACCACAAGAGAGTTACCGATATTTACTCACACCTATGCAAATTATCACAAGAATGGGTGTAAAACTCAAATTTCGCTCACTCTCACAAAGAATTCACATCTCACATAAGATGAACCATAGGCTTTCCCATAGTGTATTACTCTACTAATATCATAATGTCAAAGCTCAAGATCAAGTAAGACTTTAAGGATTGTAATATAGGCTAAGGGACGGGTAGGAACTATTTGGTCAAGAATAGTGACTATCTTGCCTAAGGGGTTTAATACATCACATTTTACATCAAACATCATCTCCAACTGTAATGACTCTTCCAGTTATTTCCACGTATACATTTTCCTTGTACCGTTAGAGCTTGTTTGTAGCGGCCCCAAGTCATTTAAGGCTTGTCGGGACCGGAATTTCGGTGCCGGGTCCATTTGTTTGGTCGTATGATAAGTTTTGAAGTCAAGCAAGTCGGCAAAAGTTATCGTAAGTTTCTTTAATAAATTTTCTGAACTTCGGGTAAAACGTCTCAGAGCTTTTATCTCAATATATAAAGAGTTAGAAGTCTCCCGAAATACCAAATCGAAGGTCTACGAGTCTAGTTTCCAACGCATAAAACCTCACGTCCAACTGATCTTGGAGTAAAAGGTTATGACTGTTTTACCGCGGACTGTCTGACAGAAACCGGGTCGCGAACAGGGTCGCGAACCGGGTCGGGTCAAAATCGATTTAAAGCCTCAACTTCACGTTTTAAAACGTCATTTCAGTTCTGAAACAGTGAGAAAACATAAGGGAGGGTTCCAAGAGAGTTCTTGAGTATCAAAATCGTGCGATCGTGAATTGCGAACCTAAATTTAAGAATTTTATTAGCATCGCGCGTATATTTGAAAATATTTTATTTTAAAGTTATATTTTTTTATTACCTTTTTAAAGTATTTTAATGTGTATGAAAAATACTTTTGTTATGACATAATTGTGTATGTATTTTTTTATAAGGTTCTTATACATTGTATTATTTTAACGGAGATAGTAAATTTAGTTATGTTAAAAATTATTATTATAATATAGTAAGTTTTGTTTGAAATAATTTTCTATGAATTATGATATATTCAAAAAGTTATATATATTTTATCATGAATTTATGCAATACCCGAATATATACATAATGGGATAGAAATGAATTTATGGTTCCACTCCACTCCCACGTGGAAGTGGAGGGAGTGGACAACAGCAAGCTCTCTCATAGGTGGCATCATTTGGTTATAGATGGATGCCTTATATAAACAATTATTAGTAGTACATATCCTTAATTCTTAACTTTCAGTGAATTAACACCTACAAAATATGAACAATTCCCTTGCTGCTTACATACGTATATGTGTCTACTCATAGCGTTGACGAGATATTTTTATGAGAAATATACTTTGACGAGTTATTCTATCACGGATCAAAAGTTGATTTTCTACGTCAAGTTATTCAAGCCCGAGGTCGAGTTTGATTTCGTGTTGGAGATTTTTCGAAGAGGTTCAAGCTAGTCATACAGGTAGGTTACGATTTATTTTCCCTAGACTCCACATATATAGGATAAAATTGTATTAATGGGCATCCTTGGGTTGGTTTATTAGGTTGGCACCACAGACCTCGACCGCTTTATTCATGTCCGCCTACTTTTGTTCCTCTGTTGCTTGTAGTACTTGCCGATATATTTTATTTACCCTTGTGGTCCTGTGAGGCCTTGTTGACTCTGGAATATAGAAGGTGGGATTTTGGGAATGTCCGCGAGTCCCGGGCATAGAATTATCCTTCTAGGCTGGTTATGCTTGCTGAGTAGTTGTGGGCCTGTGCAGGGTCGATAGGTTGATTGTGAGCTGCTGGGCAGTTATTGTGTTTGATCATACAATTTCAATGCATTTAAAGAGGTTTTATCCATGTTTTACTACGGTGTGGCTTCGGGCCTACTGGCACTATTTTCTAAACCTTGCATGGCCCCGGGGGCCTATTTTTGATGAAAATGATTTAGAAATGGTTTGATTTAACTTGTGAATATTCCTGGGTAAAAGAAAGTAAAATTATGTTTTAAATCACCAGTTTTACGATTAACGCTAGACTCGGCAGGGCCGGGGTGCTAGTTGGGTTTTCTTGCTACTTGAAATGATTTTAGCCTCGGTCGGACCGAGCACCTGAGATGACTTTCTACTGTTTAGACCCGGTTATGCCCGGGCACCCTTGGAGGGGTTTTTGAGATATTTTCCTACTACTTTAGTCCTGGACAGGGTCTGGGCATGCATATTAGATACTGGGTCTCTATCTTGAACTCGGACTTGCTTCCGGATGACATGTTTTGATACTGAGTTTTAGTATGGGTTAGGGACCTCCATATAACTTGCCATCCGGTCCTGGGGCTGCGGGCTGTGTGTGCTGGAGGAAGGGTATACGGTAGAGTAGAGGTATACGGGAAGTGTCCTTCCATGAAACCTACCTGCTGGGCCGGATCGGCACCAGAGGAGGTACATACAGAGATACCATTTCACATGAGATCTTCATGCATCATATCATTCATTGTTTGAGGCTCCACCCTTGTTTGTTGTTTGTTGATTGTACGCTCTGGTAGTATGGGATGCCGGAGGGTTTGTTTTCACTTGTTTGTGTTCCTCGGTTGTATGGGCGGCCGGGGGACTGTAGGTAGACTCTTGCTATTTACTTGTAGAATTGTTCCCTGTTACGGTTAATTATGAAATTGGTTACTGCTAGACTGTTAGTTGCTGGATTTGAGATTGATATGATTAGTTAGGATTGATTCATGTCTCTAAGCATGCCTATTATTACTCTTTCTCTCTTCTTCTTACACTTGAGGTTACAAGTATACCGTCCATTTCGTAAACTTATTATGTATGCACTGTTATTGCAAGGACCCCAGGTGCGTTATTTCTTACTTTCACCTGTGCCTATGGTGTGTATAGTCTGCTTACTGGCCTAACATGTGGTTCTGTTGATTTCCCTCTGGGCTAGTTCCTGTGTACCTTTCGTTGATTTCTGTGACTGCTTGCTTCTATGCTGTCTGTTACTACGCTTTTATCTTATATGTGCCCAGTAGGCCTATGATACCTACTGGGTACCTTATGTTTCATATTTGGTGCTCACCCTACCCCCTGCATCATTTGGCGCAGATCCTAGCGTGGGCCATCGCTCTTGGATCGCTGTGATTCATTCTTGGAGATCTGTTGGGGACTACTTCAGACTGAGGGTGAGCTCTTGGCGATCGGAGCTTAGCTTTAGTTTATCTTTTGCTTCATGTACTCTATTACCATTCAGAGACATCTGTATATATTGTTTTTGATCGTTTGCACTCCATGTATGTAGTTTTGGCTCTATACCATGATACCAGGTCTTGGGGTTTGGTTTAGTTTACGCATATGTATATATATACTCCTGTTATCTATTCTCTTCATCTTGTTCCCTTACTTTTGCTTATTAAACTACCCTCTCGCTTATTTGTTAGATAGTAGCCCATTACTAACTGTCCTGGGCTACGGGAATTGGTTCGCCTATTGGGGGGTTGTAGGTGCCATCATGACCGAGAAATCGGATCATGGAAACTTGGTATCAGAGAGCTAGGTTCACCAGTGTCATCGGTATAGGAGCCAATGTCTAGTAGAGTCCTGCGGATCGGGGCGGAGACGTCCATACTCAATCTTTGGGAGGCTACAACGACATTTTAGGAAACTTGACTCTCTCATTGCTTCTGTGTCGTGAGTAGGACCCTTGAAGTTTTTGAAAATCTCATTTGCTCTACCTCATTCTTCCGCAGATGGTTCGTACGAGATCATCGGCATCACACAGAGATGAGCCTCCCACTCTAGCTAAGGGTCGAGGACGCCCTCGAGCAGTGGCACCTGCTAGAGCTGCTACAGTTGAGATAGAGCCCGAGCAGCATGTGGATCAGGGGGCAGCCCAGGTACCACCAGCTCCAGTACCAGCTCAGCACCAGCTCCAGTACCAGCTCCAGCACTAGCTCCAATACCAGCTCCAGTACCAGCTCCAGCACTATCTCCAGCTCCAGTTCCAGCTCCAGTTCCCACTTATGTGCCAGCTCCAGCCGCAACTCAGTCTCAAGATATTCGGGGATTGCTATTACAGCTTTTGGGTATGATTGGAGAGCGGCCTTCTGAGGTAGCGCAGACATCCGCTCAGGGGGAAGCCCTGGGTGCACAGAGTTCAGGAGCATAGCCTGCTACTATGGCTCCCCGTGTGGAGGTCATTCCGGTCCCATCTATTGCACAACCTCTTGCTCCTCGCCCAGCTATGACAGAGTCAGAGCAGAAGGCGTTGGGTAGGTTTTTGAGGTTAGCACCTCCGAGGTTTGCTGGTACTTCTGGACAGGATCCACATGACTTTATTACTACCTGTGAGGAGATGTTGCATCATTTGGGTTTGTTGGAGACTCACGGGGTTGGTTATACTACCTATCAGTTGGAGGGCCCAGCGAAGTTATGGTGGAGGGCTCATGTTGCTTGTAGACCACCGTCGTCACCTCCTTTGACCTGGTCTGAGTTTTATGAGGTCTTTATGGCCAAGTTCCTACCTCAGAGTGATCGTGAGCATCGCAGGGAGCAGTTTACTCACCTTATGCAGGGGTCTACGACTGTCTTGGAGTATGAGACCCATTTTCATCAGCTAGCACCGTTTGGAGCTATGATAATTCCTACCGAGGCAGATAGGATTCGTAGATTTGTATGGGGTTTGAGGCCAGAGATCAGGAAGCCAGCTGAGATATTGATTGCCGGTGGTCGGTCATTTCAGGCTATCGTAGACTATGCCCGCACTATGGAGGACTTAGAACGACATGATCAGGGGTCCAGAGATAAGAGGCCTCGACATCAGGGTGTTTACAGTGGTTCCAGATATGGTGGTAGAAGTTCTGGCTAGTGGAACCGGATTTATCAGCCACAACAGCACCAGGGTCAGCCCAGCCGATCGGTTCAGGCTTCCCTTCAGACTTTCGGTAGTACCCAGTTCGAGCAGGGTCAGAGCAGCCATCAGGGCTATAGCGGCCAGTCTTCGAGGGGTACAGTTTCTGGGGCATCAGGCTATGGTGGTCATATGGGATCTGCTGGTTCATCTCGACCGAGTAGGCTGCCAGGGGCTTGTTTTACTTGTGGTGCATTTGGTCACTTTGCTAGAGATTACCCTCAACAGGGTACAGTTCAGTTGGCTGAGCCTTTACGAGCAGTTCAGCCTCTGGCTAGATGGGGTGGTCATCCCAGTAGAGGTGGTGCTCTGTGCGGCAGAGCAGGTGGTAGGGGTGGTGGTCGGGCAGGTGGAGGTCGTCGTCAGTTTTACGCGGTCCCTTGGAGACCAGAGGCAGAGGCCTCAGATGCTATGATTACAAGTACGATTTCTGTGTGCCATCAGTCTGCTATGGCTTTATTTGATCCTGGATCCACTTGTTCATATGTATCTTCCTACTTTATGACTTGTTTGGGGTTGGCTAGTGAGCCATTATCTGTTCATGTTTCTGTTTCGACCGCAATAGGAGATTCTTTAGTAATGGATCGGATTGTGAGATCTTGTATGCTATCTATTGGTGATTCAGAGACTTGGGGTGATTTGATGATTCTTGATATGCTAGATTTTGATGTGATATTGGGCATAGACTGGTTATCCCCTCACCGTGTGGTTTTGGATTGTTAGTCCAAGATTATTACCATAGCTGTGCCCAGTTTATCCCCGGTTGTATGGCAGGGTTCTGTTAGCCATGCACCATCTGGGATCATCTCTTGTCTTCGAGCTAGGAAGTTGATTTCCCGTGGGTGTTTAGCTTATCTAGCATATGTCCGAGATGTTAGTGCTGACCCCACTTCTCCTGAGTCTGTTCCTGTGGTTAGAGACTTCCTCGATGTGTTTCCTACCGACCTGCCAGGCCTTCCACCTGAGAGAGATATTGATTTCGCTATTGAGCTAGAGCCGGGCACCAACCCCATTTCTATTTCTCCTTACCGTATGGCTCCTGCTGAGTTGAGGGAGCTTAAGGAGCAGCTCAAGGATCTGTTAGCTAAGGGGTTTATTATACCTAGTGTGTCACCTTGGGGTGCTCCTGTTCTCTTCGTGAAGAAGAAGGATGGGTCGATGCGCATGTGTATTGATTATCGGCAGTTGAATAGGGTGACAGTGAAGAATAAGTATCCGATGCCGAAGATTGATGACTTGTTTGACCGCTTCAGGGTTCAGTCGTGTTTTCGAAGATTGATTTGAGGTCTGGCTACCATCAATTGAGGAATAGGGCGGAGGACATACCTAGGACAGTATTCAGGACACGTTATGGCCATTATGAGTTCCTGGTGATGTCTTTTGGGTTGACTAATGCCCCCGCAGCCTTTATGAACTTGATGCACAGGGTTCTTGGCCCGTATTTGGACTCATTTGTGATAGTTTTTATAGATGACATCTTGGTATACTCGCGTAGTAGAGATGAGCATGAGCAGCACTTGAGGGTTATACTCCAGACTTTGAGAGAGAATCGGATGTATGCCAAGTTCTCAAAGTGCGAGTTTTAGCTTGAGTCGGTTGCATTCCTAGGGCACGTGGTGTCTAAGGATGGGATTAGGGTTGACCCGGGAAAGATTTCTGCGGTTTGTGATTGGCCTAGACTTACTACTGCTACTGAGATCCGCAGCTTTATTGGGTTAGCAGGTTACTACAGACGGTTCGTTGAGGGATTTTCTCCATAGCAGCACCCTTGACTATGCTGACTAGGAAGGATGTCCCATTTCAGTGGTCGGATCAGTGTGAGGATAGCTTCCAGAGGCTTAAGGCCTTATTGACTTCAGCTCCAGTTTTGACTTTGCCGGTTGAGGGTCAGAGCTTCTCCGTGTATTGTGATGCTTCTGAGGTTGGTCTTGGTTGTGTGTTGATGCAGCAGGGTCGAGTAATATCATATGCATCGAGGCAGCTGAAGGTTCACGAGCGCAACTACCCCACTCATGACTTAGAGTTAGCGGCGGTAGTTTTCGCGCTTATGATCTGGAGGCATTACCTATATGGAGTTCACTGTGAGATCTTCACCGATCACCGTAGTCTTCAGTATATCACGAGTCAGCGAGAGTTGAACTCGAGACAGAGGAGATGGGTCGAGTTACTGAAGGACTATGACTTCATTATTCTGTATCATCCGGGCAAGGCAAACGTGGTAGCGGATGCCTTGAGCCGGAAGGCAGTGAGTATGGGTAGCCTAGCTTATCTTTCAGTTTCAGAGCGACCATTGGCCTTGGACATCCAGTCCTTGGCTAATCATTTGGTTAGGCTTGACTTGTCGGATCCTAGCAGAGTTCTCGCCAGTATTGAGGTTCGTTCTACTTTGATTGATCAGATTCAGAGCTGTCAGTTTGAGGATCAGCAGTTGTGTGACCTTCGTGATCGGCTTGTTCAGGGTGAGACCAGTCGGGCTACTCTAGATTCAGACGGGGTTCTGAGGTTTGATAGTCACCTTTGTGTTCTGAGGATTAGTGATTTGATTCAGTTGATACTGCATGAGGCACATTGTACTAGATACTCCATTCACCCTGGCACAACAAAGATGTATAGAGACTTGAGACAGCTTTACTGGTGGAGTGGTATGAAGTGGGATATAGCGGAGTTTGTACCTCGGTGCTTGAACTGTCAGCAGGTTAAGTTCGAGCACATGAGACCTGGTGGTTGGATGCAGCGACTTCCCATTCCTGAGTGGAAGTGGGAAGGGATTACTATGGACTTCATTGTTGGTTTGCCTCGTACTTCTCATGGGTTTGATTCCATATGGGTGATTGTTGATTGGCTGACTAAGTCAGCACATTTCTTTCCAGTTCAGACTTCTTATGGCGCAGAGAGGTTAGCTCAGATCTACCTTCGTCAGATTGTTCGGTTGCATGGGGTCCTAGCTTCTATTATTTCAGACCGCGGCACTCAGTTCACATCTCAGTTGTGGAGGGCTATTCAGTGAGATTTGGGTACAGAGGTTTATCTTAGTATCACTTTCCACCCTCAGACAGATGGCAAGTCCGAGAGGACCATTCAGATTCTGGAGGACATGCTTCGGGCCTGTGTTCTTGACTATGGAGGTTCTTGGGATCAGTTTTTTCCCTTGGCAGAGTTTGCTTATAATAACAGCTTCCATTCAAGTATCGGCATGGCACCTTTTGAGGATTTTTATGGCAGGCGTTGCAGATCACCGGTAGGTTGGTTTGATGGTTTTAGTTTTAGGCCACAGAGCACAGATTTGCTTCGAGATTCCTTAGATCAGGTCCGAGCAATTCAGGACAGACTTCGAGCAGCTCAGAGCAGGCAGAAGAGTTATGCTAATCATAGGCTTTGTGCCTTGGAGTTTAGTATCGGTGACTTGGTGTTTCTCCGTGTATCGCCCATGAAGGGCGTGATGAGATTTGGTAGGCGGGGCAAGCTTAGCCCCAGGTACATTGGGCCGTTTGAGATTTTTCAGAGGGTTGGTAGAGTTGCCTATCAGCTAGCCTTGCCTTCGATGTTTTCAGCTATACATCCTGTATTTCATGTTCCGATGTTGCGTCGTTATGTCCCAAATGAGTCTCATGTGTTGCAGTGGGATTAAATTCAGTTGGGTGAGGGTTTAGCCTTTGTTGAGGAACCGGTAGATATTTTGGCCAGAGATGTCAGGAGATTGAGGTCTCGAGAGATCCCGGTTGTTAAGGTTCAATGGAGGCACCGTCCAGTCGAGGAGGCTACCTGGGAGACTGAGAGAGATATGCGGGCTCAGTATTCACAGCTGTTTGAGCCTTCAGGTACCCCCTTGACTTTGACTTTCGAGGACGAAAGTCCTTTTTAGTAGTGGATGATGTAATGACTCTTCCAGTTATTTCCACGTATACGTTTTCCTTGTACCGCTAGAGCTTGTTTGTAGTGGCCCCAAGTCATTTAAGGCTTGTCGGGACCGGTATTTCGGTGCCGGGTCCATTTGTTTGGTCGTATGATAAGTTTTGAAGTCAAGCAAGTTGGCAAAAGTTATCGTTTCTTTAATAAATTTTCTGAACTTTGGGTAAAATGTCTTAGAGCTTTTCTCTCAATATATAAAGAGTTAGAAGTCCCCCGATATATCAAATCGAAGGTCTACGAGTCTAGTTTCCAACGCACAGAACCTCACGTCCAACTGATCTTGGAGTAAAAAGTTATGACTGTTTTACAGCAGACTGTCTGGCAGAATCTGGGTCGCTAACCGGGTCGGGTCAAAATTGATTTAAAGTCTCAACTTCACGTTTTAAAACGCCATTTCAGTTCTGAAACAGTGAGAAAACATAAGAGAGGGTTCCAAGAGAGTTCTTGAGTATCAAAATCATGTGATGGTGAATTGCGAACCTAAATTTAAGAATTTTATTAGCATCGCGCGTATATTTGAAAATATTTTATTTTAAAGTTATATTTTTTTATTACCTTTTAAAAGTATTTTAATTTGTATGAAAAATACTTTTATTATGACATAATTGTGTATGTATTTATTTTATAAGGTTTTTATACATTGTATTATTTTAACGGAGATAGTAAATTTAGTTATGTTAAAAATTATTATTATAATATAGTAGGTTTTGTTTGAAATAATTTTCTATGAATTATGATATATTCAAAAAGTTATATATATTTTACCATGAATTTATGCAATACCCGAATATATACATAATGGGATAGAAATGAATTTGTGGTTCCACTCCACTCCCACGTGGAAGTGGAGGGAGTGGACAACAACAAGCTCTCTCATAGGTGGCATCATTTGGTTATAGATGGATGACTTATATAAACAATTATTAGTAGTACATATCCTTAATTCTTAACTTTCAGTGAATTAACACCTACAAAATATGAACAATTCCCTTGCTGCTTACATACGTATATGTGTCTACTCATAGCGTTGACGAGATATTTTTATGAGAAATATACTTTGATGAGTTATTCTATCACGGATCAAAAGTTGATTGTCTACGTCAAGTTATTCAAGCCCGAGCTCGAGTTTAATTTCGTGTTGGAGCTTTTTCGGAGAGGTTCAAGCTTGTCATCGGACGACAGGTAGGTTACGGTTTATTTTCCCTAGACTCCGCATATATAGGATAAAATTGTATTAATGGGCAACCTTGGGTTGGTTTATTAGGTTGGCACCACAGACCTCGACCGCTTTATTCATGTCCGCCTACTTTTGTTCCTCTGTTGCTTGTTGTACTTGCCGATATATTTTATTTACCTTTGTGGTCCTGTGAGGCCTTGTTGACTCTGGAACATAGAAGGTGGGATTTTGGGAATGTCCGCGAGTCCCGGGCATAGAATTATCCTTCTAGGCTAGTTATGTTTGCTGAGTAGCTGTGGGCATGTGCATGGTCGATAGGTTGATTGTGAGCTGCTGGGCAGCTATTGTGTTTGATCATACAATTTCCATGCATTTAAAGAGTTTTTATCCATGTTTTACTACGGTGTTTCTTCGGGCCTACTGACACTATTTTCTAAACCTTGCATGGCCCCAGGGGCCTATTTTTGATGGAAATGATTTGGAAATGGTTTGATTTAACTTGTGAATATTCCTGGGTAAAAGAAAGTAAAATTATGTTTTAAATCACCAGTTTTACGATTAACGCTACACTCGGCAGGGCCGGGGTGCTAGTTGGGTTTTCTTGCTACTTGAAATGATTTTAGCCTCGGTCGGACCGAGCACCTGAGATGACTTTCTACTGTTTAGACCCGGTTATGCCCGGGCACCCTTGGAGGGGTTTTTGAGATATTTTCCTACTACTTTAGTCCTGGACAGGGTCTGGGCATGTATATTAGAGACTGGGTCTCTATCTTGAACCCGGACTTGCTTCCGGACCGACATGTTTGATACTGAGTTTTAGTATGGGGTCAGGGACCTCCATGGACCTTGCCATCCGGGCCTGGGGCTGCGGGCTGCGTGTGCCGGAGGAAGGGTATACGGTGGAGTAGAGGTATACGGGCAGTGTCCTTCATGGAACCTACCGGCTGGGGCCCGATCGACACCGGAGAGTACTACAGGAGATACCATTTCACTTGAGATCTTCATGCCACATATCATTCATTCTTGGGGTTCCACCCTTTGTTTGTTGTTTGTTTATTGTACGCTCCGGTAGTATGGGATGCCGGAGGGTTTGTTTTCACTTGTTTGTGTTCCTCGGTTGTATGGGCGGCCGGGGGACTGTAGGTAGACTCTTGCTATTTACTTGTAGAATTGTTCCCTGTTATGGTTAATTATGAAATTGGTTACTGCTAGACTGTTAGTTGCTGGATTTGAGATTGATATGATTAGTTAGGATTGATTCATGTCTCTAAGCATGCCTATCATTACTCTTTCTCTCTTCTTCTTACACTTGAGATTACCGGTATACCGTCCATTTTGTAAACTTATTATGTATACACTGTTATTGCAAGGAACCCAGGTGCGTTATTTCTTACTTTCACTTGTGCCTATAGTGTGTATAGTCTGCTTACTGGCCTCACATGTGGTTCTGTTGATTTCCCTCTGGGCTAGTTCCTGTGTACCTTTCGTTGATTTCTGTGACTGCTTGCTTCTATTTTGTCTGTTACTACACTTTTATCTTATATGTGCCCAGTCGGCCTATGATACCTACTTGGTACCTTATGCTTCACATTTGGTGCTCACCCTACTCTCTGCATCGTTTGGTGCAGATCCTAGCGTGGGCCATCGCTGTTAGATCACTGTGATTCGTTCTTGGAGATCTGTTGGGGACTACTTCAGACTGAGGGTGAGCTCTTGGCGATCGGATCTTAGCTTTAGTTTATCTTTTGCTTCATGTACTCTATTACCATTCAGAGACATCTATATATATTGTTTTGGATCGTTGCACTCCATGTATGTAGTTTTGGCTATATACCATGATACCAGGTCTTGGGGTTTGGTTTAGTTTCCGCATATGTATATATATACTCTTGTTATCTATTCTCTTCATCTTGTTCCCTTACTTTTGCTTATTAAACTACCCTCCCGCTTATTTGTTAGATAGTAGCCCATTACTAATTGTCCTGGGCTACGGGAATTGGTTCGCCTACTGGGGGGTTGTAGGTGCCATCATGACCGAGAAATCGGGTCGTGACACCAACCAACCTATTTTACACCATAATTATCTTCCCAACTTTCTTTTGTTTGGCCCCATCTTTTTAAGCTAGCTTACACATCTTTAGTAGAGAGTGTTTCTAGCAACACATGATTCGTTTCTTTTGATCAATTTTTCTTTTCATTACATTACTCCCTACCAACAACACATAAACCTTTTCAACACACCAAAAGCTATTTCTTTGGGGCTTTAACCTCACTTTTTCATTTTTCAATTTTACACTTATTAACATCTTAATTTCTCAACTAAAGCGCTTAGGAGTTTTGGATCATATTGCGGTGAATTGAAAGAAAAGGAATAAGCTATATACGAGGCTACCAAAGAATAGGATAAAGGCTCAACGGGGCTAGCTAAGTTCATGCACAAGGGGTAGATAAAGACAGTATAAAACATGGCTATCAAAGGAATGCCCATATCATCTCCTAAACTTAACATTCTTTATTTCGCTTTGCAAACACACAGGGCAAGTTCTAGACACCAAAATGAAACATGGAATATTACAAAAACCTCACTCACATTTGGCAATGTTCAAGTCAAGAAGGATATCTATAGACTCTCAACCAAGCAATTGCAAGAATTCAAATTTAAGCTTAGAAGAGTTAGATAAAAGAGCCTAGATGTCTCACAGTAGTCATTCACTTCTTCTAATTTGTCATGTCCCGAGGTTACCCCCTAGACGCAACATGGTGCTTAGTGTCCTGAATGACCCCAACTAACCCATGGTCTAGCATATCTAGGCATTTTTAAATCAAATACAATATGTGCAGAAGCTAAACTGGTTTAAATAATTAGATGGAGAAAAATAATCTGAGCATATCTGAATATATATAAATATCTAACAATGTAGTAAGACTGAAAGTAAAATAGACAACCCATAAGTTGATTCTAGTTCTATGTCTGAAAGCCTCTAACTGAAGCGAGTTGCTAGGACAAGCCCCCAACTAACTCTCAAAGTCTGAAAACTGAAATATAAACCGAAATGAATAAGCATAATTATTATCCTCAAACTATGAGGACTCACCACTGAGCTGCTGAGTAAGAACTGGAAGGTCGCACTAAGCACGGTCTAGATGTTGAGCACCTGAACCTATATCATGATAATATGTAGCACAAAAGTATGTGTCAGAACTTCGAATATACTGAGCATGCGGGATAAATGCAAAGTGGTAAAACATGAATACTGAACATGGTAATATATATACTGAAGCATGAACTGAGAGATAAACTGAATGCAATGACCAAGTATTGAATCATAAACTGTAACATGCTGAACTGAGCTGAATAACTGAAAGACTGGATACAGGGTCAATGAAGGTACGGAATATGAACTGTGGGAGATATTGTTAACTGACATATCCTAAGCTGAGCAAACTATGGGGCTAACCTGTAACCCTGATTGGGAGGGTATTCATACCTTACCAAGGGTACAAATAAATCTAACATGAATCCACTAAACTGATGTTCGCAAGAGACAAGTGTCTCATGCCTAATCTAATGGGTGAACCCTTTCGAACCTACGGTAGAGTCGTAGTTCTGGGACTCAAGGACTTCTACTAAAGGTCTCAACCTAGACTAACGGGTGAGACTTTATCCTTTCATCCACTCGATGCTAAGTCTACTCCCAATTGAATATATAAGCAATGAATGCAACTTAAATACTGGATAGCTCAAATACTGATATAATTGGGAATGCACAATAATACTGAAAACTGACGGTACTAAAATCATGAAGAATGACTGACTTAATTATCTGACTAGAAAGTATAAATTATGAGTACTGAAATTAACACACACCTGGGTTACTAGATTCTATACATATGGCTATCCTAGGTTCCCAAGAAAATATGTAATAAATTTCATACAAACAATAGAATCTGAATTGCAATAATTTCATAAGGTTTAGGAACCCTAGGTCTGAAGAATTAATTTAAAACTAAAAAATCAGACTGAATCCAAGGACTCAATGGGTGAAAGGGGCCCATTGATTAAATCCCACATACCTGGAAGAACATTCTATGAAAGAACTCTTGGATTTAGGGCCTAAACTTTGGAGAACTTTCTACTTGTTATTGAGAGGAACCGTCGCTCTTTTCTCTATTTGTTTCTAAGTGTCAAATGATTTTTAGGAGAATGGGAAATTTAGGTAGTTTTTGACTTATTAATTAGGCTTAGACTAAGCAAAATGACTTAGCTTAGGCCTTAAAAGAGATAGGAAAAGTCTAAAATACCCCTGGGAAAATAAAAGAAATCTGCTGAAAAATTTGTGACTCAGGTTCCACGGATAGGTTCTACGGTCCGTAGATGCTTCTACGGCGCATAGAAACCCTGTCATGGTTTCTGGCCTTATTTTCGAGTCTCACGTCTGATTTCCACGAACCGGGTTCACGACTCGTGGATCATTCCACGGTCTGTAGAACCAGTTCGTGGTTCTCAGAGAAATGGTAGGCCTCAGGTCTGAGTTTCACAGACCCAATCCACGGGTCATGGATTAATCCATGATTTGTAGACACTGGTCGTGGTTCTCATACCAAATCATCTGGTCTCTGATCTGACTCTACGGGCTCAGTCCATGGCTTGTGGACTGTTCCAGGACTCGTGGATCTGGCTCGTGGATCTTGTCTGAAACCTGAATGGTTTCACACTTAGGATTTTTGAGCTGGAACTAGGCTTAGGATTTCTAGGGTGTTACAATTTCTCACCCTTGTGATTATTCATCCTCGAATGAAGACTAATTAAGCTGGGTTTGGAGGGAAAGAGTTGTAATCCTTACCACTGAGAACTAGAAACTAATATTGTACTGAATTAAGTTCTAAGGACATGAAAACATTTTGAAAATACAGGAATAGCCGAGGAAACATAATACTGAGACTGAGGTGCATGTGAAAGCTAAGAAACTGAAGAGGAACTATTACCTCAATCTGGAGCTGGATCGGAAGGAAAGAGGTGAGTGTACTTGGCCATCATGGCTTCTTCTGCTTTCCAAGTAGCTCCCTCGACTGACTGATTCCTTCATAAAACTTTCACTGACGCGACTTCTTTATTTCTTAACCTACAAACCTGACGCTCAAGAATCTCAACTGGAACCTCTTCATAGGTGAGGCTATCCTTCGCACCCATATTCTCTAAGGGCAAAATTAATGTCGGATCACTGACACACTTCTTCAACAACAAAATGTGAAAGACTGGATGAACCACTGCTAGTTCTACTGGCAAATCTAACTAGTAAGCCACATTACCAATCCTTCTCAGAATTCTGTAAGGACCTACATACCAGGGACTAAGCTTCCTTTTTTTGCCAAATCTCATCACACCCTTCATGGGTGACACTTTCAGGAAAACCCAGTCATCGATCTCAAATTCTAAATCCCTTCTTCTCATATCTGTATATGACTTCTGACGATTCTGGGTAGTCTTCAACCTTTTTCTGATGAGTTGAAATTTCTCCATAGCCTCATGAACTGAATCTGGCCCAACCAAAGTTGCTTCACCTACTTCAAACTAGCCAACCGATGATCTGCACCTACACCCAAAAAGTGCTTCCTACGGGGCCATTTGGATGCTGGAATATAAGTTGTTGTTGTTGGCGAACTCTATGAGAGGTAAGTGATCATCCCAAATACCCTTGAAATCAATCACACAAGCTCTTAACATGTCTTTTAAGGTTTGAATAGCACACTCTTCCTGGTCATGCGTCTGTGGATGAAATGTTGTGATGAGGTTTACCTGAGTACCAAGACCTTTCTAAAAATATCTCCAAAAATAAGTTGTAAATTGAGTACCCCTATCTAGGATGATAGACAAGGGAACCCCATGCAACCTAACTATCTCACTCATGTACAGTCTGGCATAATCCTCTACTAAATTTGTAGTCTTAACCACTAAGAAGTGGGCTAATTTGGTCACCCTGTCCACAATCACCCAAATGGAGTCATGTTGTCTGTGAGTACGAGGTAAGCCTGTAATGAAATCCATGTTGATATCTTCCCACTTCCAAGTAGTAATGCTAATATCTTGAGTCATACCTCCCACTCTCTGATGTTCTACCTTCACCTGTTGATAGTTGGGACACTTGGCCACAAAATTTGTGATGTCCCCCTTTATGTCATTCCACCAATAGACTTTCCATAGGTCACGGTACATCTTGCTGGCATCGAGATGAATAGAATATTTGGAATTATGCACCTCTGTCAGGATTTTCTACCTTAAATCACCCACATTAGGGACACATAAATGACCCTGGTAGCGAAACACACCATCTCCCCCTTGGGAGAAAACCTTTACCCTCTTCAGATGGACCATACTTGTTAAGTAAAGTAAGATGGGATCACTGTCTTGCTTGTCCTTCACCTCAGCTACTAGAGAAGATTCTGACCCATTCTGAACTACCATACCACCGTCTGCTGCATCCATAAGGCAAACTCCCAGGCGAGTAAGCCTATGAATGTCCTTAGCCAATTCTTTCCTTTCTTTCTCAATATGAGACACACTACCCATAGACAGTATGCTGAGGGCATCAGCCACAACATTAGCTTTACCTGGATGGTAGAGCACATTCATACATAGTCTTTGAGGAACTCAAGCCATCTTCTCTGATGAAGATTCAACTCCTTCTAGGTGAACACATACTGGAGGCTCATATGATCTGTGAATACATCTACATGAACACAATACAAGTAGTGTCTCCAAATTTTTAAGGCAAAAACAAATGTTGCAAGCTCAAGGTCATGATTCGGGCAGTTCTTCTCATGAATCTTAAGCTGTCTGGAGGCATAAGCTATGACCTTAACATGCTGTATTAAGACAACACCCAAACCAACTCTAGTTGCATCACAGTAAACCACAAAATCATCTAACCCTTCTGGTAGAGTCAAAACTGGAGTTGTAGTCAACATGGTCTTCAACTCTAAGAAGTTTTTCTCACATTCATCTGACCACTGGAACTTGACGTTCTTTCGAGTCAATTTGGTAAATGGGGCAGCTATGGATGAAAATCCTTTAACAAATCTCCTGTAGTAACCTGCCAAATCCAAGAAGCTTCTAATTTCTGTCAGAGAGGTGGGTTTGGGCCAGTTCTTTACTGCCTCTTTTTTTGCAAATCAGCTCGGATGCCTTCACTAGACACTACATGACCAAAGAAAGCAACTGACTTCAACTAAAACTCACACTATCTGAATTTTGCGAATAACTAACGATCTCTGAGAGTTTGAAGAATAACTCTCAAACGATTTGCATGCTCCTCTTCGCTTAGAGAGTATACAAGTATATCATCAATGAAGACAATGACGAACATGTCCAAGTACTGCTTGAACACTCTGCTCATCAAATCTATAAAAGCTGCATGAGCATTCGTTAGTCCAAAAGACATAACTACAAATTCATAATGACCATACTGAGTTTTGAAGGTTGTCTTTGGAATGTCACAGTCTCTGATTCTGAGCTGCTGATAACCAAATCTGAGGTCGATTTTAGAGAAGCAACTAGCACCCTGAAGCTGGTCGAATAAGTCATCAATCCTGGGGATGGGATACTTATTCTTGATTGTGAATTTGTTCAACTGATGGTAGTAGATGCACATCCTGAGAGAATAGACTTTCTTACGCATGAAAAGAACTGGAGCACCCTATTGAGAGATGCTAGGTCTAATGAAGCCCTTATCTAAAGGTCTTTCAGCTGTTCCTTCAATTCTCTAAGCTCAGATGGAGCCATTCTGTAAGGAGGAATTGAGATAGGATGGATGTCTGCAATAAGATCTATTTTGAAGTCGATTTCACTTTTGGGAGAAACTCTGGGAGGATCTTCTGGAAACACTTTTGGGAATTTATTCACCACTGGGACTAATTCAAAAGTTGGTGTCTCAGAATTTGAATCCTTAAATCAAACAAGATGATAAATATACCCTTTGGAAATGATTTTTCTGGCCTTAAGGTAAGAGATAATTCAACCTACAGGCCTTGAGGTATTACCCTTCCATTCTAGGACTGGTTCATTAGGAAACTAGGACCTAACTATCCTGGTTCTATAATTGACTGAGGCATAACAGGAGTATAACCAATCCATGCCTAGAATAATATCAATGTTTGTTATTTCTAACTCTACTAGATCAACTGAGGTGACTTTCTGGGAAACTGTGATAGGGCAATTTTTATATACCCGTCTAGCTATAAATGGATCACCGATTGGAGTAGAGATTGAGAAAGCTTTTGGGAGGGTTTCTGGACTGACACCAAAATTTACTTCTATATATGGAGTTACAAAAGAAAATGTAGCCCTTGGGTCTAACAATGCATAAATATTAAGATAGAAGACATGTAACATACCCGTGACCATATTGGGAGAATCCTCCTGGTCTTATTGAGTCTAAAGGGCATATAATCTATTCTAGCACTGACCGCGACCTGCACTAGATGAGGCTCCCTACTAAGTCGGGCGACCTGCTGCAGCTGCTGTGGAGTTAGCCTGATTCTACAGGCGAGTATCCCCGCCCTTCTGATAGGGCACTCTTTCATTTTGTGGCCCGTCTTGTCACACCCAAAAAAGTTTCCACTACTTGCCATACACTCACCCTGGTAGTTCCTACCATACTTGTTGCAAATTGGATGAGTGCACCCATTAGTAACGCTACCTTGGGACTTAGATCCTGTTGCCCTATCCCGATGATCCTATATAAACTTAGGCACTGGGGAACTGGCAGAATATACGGCTGGAGCTGAAGGTTTTTGGTGGAACTTACAACCATCTGACCTCTGTTGAGAGTAACTGAAGTGACCCATCCTAGACCTCTTATTGTCGCTTGACCTTATTTTAATCTTCCCCTCCTCAATCTATTGGGAATGAGTCATTAACCTGGAGATATCGATGTCCTTCACCATCATAGCAGTTCTACACTCATTGACCACATCATCTAAAACACCTGATATGAACTTGCTCATACGGGCCCTAGATTCAGCAACCATTGTCGGAGCATATTTAGACAGCTGGGTAAACTTGAGAGAGTACTTCTTCACGCTCATATTATTCTGCCTTAAGTTGATGAACTCCTGAACCCTTGATTCTCTAAGTTCAATTCGGAAAAAACTGTACAGAAATGCAGTTTGGAAACAATTGCAATCCACTGGGCCTGCATTAGCACCTCATGATTCCTTCCATTGTCGATACCACATGTGAGCCACTCCCTTCAATTGAAAAGCATATAAGTCTGCACTCTCAACTGGGGTGACACCTATAACCTCCATTACCTTTTGGATGTCATCTAGGAATTCCTGTGGATCTTCCTCCGACTTGGAACCATGTAACTCTGGAGGGTTCATCTGAGTGAAGTCTCAGACCCTAGATGTTGCAGAGTTAGTCTATGGCGGGGCTGGTGCCACTGGCTGTTGATTTACCTAGGCAGTCATGGCCGGAGCGAGCACCTAAAAGGCAGCCCTGAACTCTGCATGGGTGACCTGCTCATTTATAGGGCCTGCTAGGGCTGGTGGTGCTTGTTGGTTGCCATTTCTGTTTCCGTTCCCTCTTATGTTCACTCTTCTGGAAGGTATTTTCCTTATGCGTAGAACACGAGTTAGAAGGGGATTAAATATATTTCATACTCTATAGCACGAGAAAAAAATAAAAAGAAGGGAAATTTTCCTAAAAATATCTTATAGCCTATCTTTCATAAGTATGGCACGCTTCATACCCATGAAAAAGACTCTACTCGATGTGGCTTTCAGACACCCTAGGACACTTAAACCTAGTGCTCTGATACAAAGTTTTTCACGCCCCGAGGCTACCCCCTAGACGCAACATGGTGCTTAGTGTCACGAATGACCCCAGCTAACTCATGGTCTGGCATATCTAGGCATTTTTAAATCAAATATAATATGTGCGGAAGCTTAACTGGTTTAAATAATTAGATGGAGAAAAATAATCTGAGCATATATAAATATATATCAATATCTAAGAATGTAGTAAGACTGAAAGTAAAAATGACAACCAATAAGCTGATTCTAGTTCTATGTCTGAAAGCCTCTAACTAAAGTGAGTTGTTGGGACAAGCCCCCAGCTAACTCTCAATGTTTGAAAATTGAAATATAAAACTGAAATGAATAAGCATAACTATTGTCCTCGAACTATGAGGACTCACCCACTGAGCTGCTGAGTAAGAACCGGAAGGTCGCACTAAGTGAGTTCTGGATACTGAACGCCTGAATCTACATCATGATAAGATGTATCACAAAAGTATGCGTTAGTACTTTGAATGTACTGAGAATGAGGGATATATGCAAAGCTATAAATCATGAATACTGAACATGGTAATATATATATTGAAGCACGAACTGAGAGATAAAGTGAATGCAATAACCAAGAATTGAATCGTGAACTGTAACATGCTGAACTGAGCTGAATAACTGAAAGACAGGATACAGGGTCAATGAAGGTACTGAATCTGAATTGTGGGAGCTACTGTTAACCGACATACCCTAAGCTGAGCTAACTATAGGGCTAACCTGTAACCCTGGCTGGGAGGGTACTCATACCTTACCAAGGGTATAAACAAATCTGACGTGGATCCAGTAAACTGATGTCCACAAGGGACAAGGGTGTCATGCCTAATCTGATGGTGACCCCTTTCAAACCTATGATGGCGCCGTAGTTTTGGGACTCGGGGACTTCTACTAAAGGTCTCAGCCAAGACTGATGGGTGAACCTTCATCCCTTCATCCACTCGGTGCTATGTCTACTCCCAATTGAATATATAAGAAATGAATGCAACTGAAATACTGGATAGCTCAAATACTGATATAACTGAGAATGCACAATAATACTTAAAACTGAAGGCATTCAAATCATGAAGCATGACTGACTGAATTATCTGACTAGCAAGTATAAATTATGAATACTGAAATTAACACATACTAGGGTTACTGCATTCTGTACATATGGCTATCCTAGGTTTCGAAGAAAATATGTAATGAATTTCATACAAACAATAGAATCTGAATTGAAATAATTTCATAAGGTTTAAGAACCTTAGGTCTGAAGAACTAATAGAAAACTAAAGAACCAGACTGAATCTAGAGACTCAATGGGTGAAAGGGGCCCATTGATGAAATCCTACATACCTGGAAGAAGATTCTACGGAAGAACTCTTGGATTTAGGGCCTGAACTTTGGAGAAATTTCTGCTTGTTCTTGAGAGGAACCATCGCTTCTTTTCTCAATTTTTTTCTAAGTTTCGGATGATTTTTAGGAGAATGGGAGATTTAGGTAGTTTTTGACTTATTAATTAGTCTTAGACTAAGCAAAACGGCTTAGCTTAGGCCTTAAAAGAGATAGGAAAAGTCCAAAATACCCCTGGGAAAATAAATGATATCTGTTGAAAAATTTGCGACTCAGCTTCCACGGACAGGTTCTATGGTCCGTAAATGCTTCTATGGCCCATAGAAACCCTATCGTGGTTTCTAGCCTTATTGTCTAGTCTCATGTCTGATTTTCGTGAACCAAGTTCATGACTCATGGATCATTCCATGGTCCATAGAACCAGTTAGTGGTTCTCAGAGAAATGGTAGACCTCAGGTCTGAGTTCCACGAACCCAATCCAATGGTTATGGATCAATCCACGATCCATAGACACTGGTCGTGGTTCTCAGACCAAATCATCTAGTCTCTGATCTGACTCCACAGGCTCAGTCCACGGCTTGTGGACTATTCCACAACTCGTGGATCTGTCTCGTGGATCTTGTCTGACACCTGAATGGTTTCACACTTAGGATTTTTGAGCTGGTGGTAGGCTTAGGATTTCTGGGGTGTTACACAATCATGCCATAAAATTCAACACGACATGGGCACATGCCAGCGCCCATGGTCGACGTCAGCACAGGCAGCGCCCATGGCCGACGTCGTCACAGGCAGCGCCCATGCCAGCGCCTGTGGCAGTGCCAATGCCAGCGCTCATGGCCGACGTCGGCAGTGGACATGGGTACATGCCAGCGCCCATGGCCGACTTCGGTAGTGGACATGGGCACATGCCAGCGCCCATGGCAGACGTTGGCACAGGCAGTGCCCATTTCAGCGCCTGGGGCAGTGCCAATGCCAGCGCCCATAGCCGACGTCGGCACAGGCAGCGCCCATGCCAGCGCCTGTGCCAGTGCCCATGGCCGACGTCGGCACAGGCAGCCACTCATGCACAACTTCCAACAAATAATCATGTGTAGCATCTAGCAAGAACATCTCTATTTATTCCTAATGACAAAAAATTTAAATTTACTCCTAAAAATCAAAAAGGATACTGGGTTCAAAGGGCTCCTCCTCGGAAAAGAATCGAAAATAAAAACCGAGGGGTGAGTAAAGTGTGCTTCTACTAAACAGACCAAACACAAAACTTGAAAAAAAAAACAATAGACAAAATCTTTTTGTAATTTTTCAATATAATCAAAAACTTGCAAATAAATAAAAAATAGAAATCCTTTAGCGCACTTCACCCTAAATAAATAGGAAGATTCCCACCCCACACTTAAAACCATATTTTGTCCCCAAAATATAAATTAAAAGTAAAGATAGAAATACTCCCTGAGGCCTCTAGTCCTAGCTAGTAGCATCAAGTGAATCAAAGGGGTCCGAAGGACCCCACACTTAGTGTTTTCCATGCTCCTTAGCTAAGAACTCAGATACTCCAACTTCCCTTCAACCTGTCAACACAACACAAAAACAAAACCAAAGGTGGTACTAAAGAAAAACTAACAAGAATAAAATACTACCTTAACTTAGGTTGCCTTTCAAGCAGCGCCTTATTTAGTGTCGCGGCATGACTCACATCACAACTCTCATTCCCATTCTCTTATCCTCTTTCTCCTACTCGGGGCCCATCTTCTCCTTCTTTTCTGACCTCTCGTGTGCTCGCACTCCAGGTCTGTGGCCTTTTTTACCCCTACCTTCTCAAGATTCCATTCAATTCTTTTAGGGTCAGGCTTATTTATCAATTTGGGCAGCTCCAGGGGAGAGTCCGATGAGGTAAATGGAGGTACACTCTTCTCCACCCCAAACTCATCCATTTCATTCATTGTGATCATGCATAGATCTTTGTAGTGTGAGGGTGTGTTGAGTGCTTTGTAAACTCTGAAGACCACATCTTCATCATTCAATCTCATCTTGAGCGTGCCCTCTCTAACATCAATCAATGCTCCACCAGTAGCCAAGAATGGATGTCCCAATATGATTGGTACCCTGTCATCTGCATCATAATCAAGAACAATAAAGTCAACAGGAATAATGAACTTACCAACCTTGATGAGAAGATCCTCAATGATTCCTTTGGGGACCACTCTTGTAATACCCCAAAACTCTCAGGCCCAGACTTAGCTCAGAAAACCAGAAGTAAATAAAATTTCCAACTGTCAGTGGAACCACGAGTCACTTACATGAGCTGTGGAACATTCCATGAGTCGTGGATTGGACTTGTGGAGAAAAGATAAGAGGACTACTCCTCTAAAGTCAATCCCAAGATTTGAGTCAATGGACCGTAAAAGTTTCCATGGACCGTGGAAATTGTTCGTGGAATCCTCCTTCCAGATGACTCCCAGGAACCACGATAGGGTTCCACGACCCGTGGAAGTTTCCACGAGTCGTGAACCCAACTCGTGGAACCAGCTCCAGTAGCCTAGCTTATAGTCTCCAGGAACCACGAGTGGGTTCCATGATCCGTGGAAGCTTCCACGAGTCGTGAACCCAACTCGTGGAACCAAACTTCAGAGAGCCACAAATTTCAGCACAGGAACCAAGAGTGGGTTCCACGACCCGTGGAAGATTCCACGAGTCATGAACCCAACTCGTGGAAGTCATTCCAGTGGCTTAAAATTTCTGTTCAAGGACAACGACAGGGTTCCACGAGCCGTGGAACTTTCCACGAGCCGTAGAACCCATCCGTGGAACCTGAAATGTGAATTTCCAGCAGCTTTTAAATTAATTTCTCAGGGGTGTTTTAGACCTTTGCTTTCTAATTTAGCTCTGACTATAAATATTTTTAGGCTTATTTTATTAAGTCTATTTCCCCAAAAACAAAGTCAGACTTTTCTAAAGCGATTCAAGTCAAGAATAGAGCGTCTTCTCCAAAGTTCCAGGCCTATGGTTCTCTCCTCCAAACTTCAAACTCCAGATTCTTGCAGGGATTTTCATCCACCAGGTATGTGGGTATTCATTAAGGGTCTAGTTCACCCTTATGCCCAAAACTCTCAGCTTTTTACAGTGTTTTCCATAAATTTAAGAATTAGGGTTCCTATCCAAATTCTGCAAATCTTTCTAGAATCTTGTTATTTTGATTCTCATAATATAAATATATTGTTTTTACATGATTTGTATGAGTTTTTACCCATTTTGGGAACTTGAGGAAATTGCCCTAAATTGTAGGATTTTTCTAAAGTATCACATGTACTTCGAACTCAGTCTAGATTTTTAGAATAAGCTTTAAAAATAAATTTTAACTAGTTTCTAGTCTACTATAGTATTTCAGAATAACAAAGATCTTAGACTAGTCTAGTCCTTACCTAGAAACTCAGGATGCCTGTTTTGAATTAAGCTACATTCAGTTTGGGAGTAGTATTTCAGCACCGAGTTGGACTAGGGTTCAGCTTACCCTTAAGGTCCCAGAACTATGTGCCAATATAAGATTATAAGTCCCCTCTGTTGGGCAAGCAGATTTAGTGATCACGCCACAGTCATGCCTCTATACCCTGGAAAGGTATATTGGGTCCTCTTGATGGGGCTTATACATCAGACTCCATGTTTAGGTCACGTGGTTTATGTCGGTTAAAAATCTCTCCCACAGTATTATATTTAGAAGTGTACTCTAGGCCCTTAGTTACATTTGTTTTCAGCTTTTAGCATACTTTCATGTTACTCCTGCATCTCAGTTATTTCATGCATGATTATACATTTGGGCCTACGTACTACAGTTTAGTTCAGATTACAACTTTCAGTATTTTTAGCATGTTTACATTTCAGTTAGCTTTGCATATCCCTCATGCTAAGTACATTCAAAGTACTGACGCATAATCTATGTTGCATCCTATTATGATTCACGCTCAGGTTCTCAGGTTCAGCCACGTGATTAGCTCTTACCGGTGCCATATCAGCTTAGTCAGGGGTGAGTCCTTATTCTCTGAGGATATTTTATTATGCTTTTTGATTTAGTCAGATGTTGCTAGTTTCATTATTATGGAGTTAGCTGGGGACTTATCCCAGTAGCTCGTCAGTATTAGAGGCATTCAGACATAGAGTCAGTATTCAGTTGATTGGGTTGTATTGCTTGAACTCAGTCATTTATTTCAAATACTATCAGATATATTCTCTTAGATTTATTCATTCCTCAGTTATGTTTCCACTTGATTTAGAATTATATTCAGTATGCTTGTGATATACCAGATTCAGGGTTAGCTCGGGGTTACTTATGACTTTGGGTCCCATGTTACGTCTAGGGGCTAGCCTCGGGGCATGACAACTCTACTTCTTTTCTCCATCTATAGAACGACTGATGCAGGCCTTGGCTTCCCCAAACCAAGAGTGTTAAATATTAAAAGGGGTATCAAGTTGATGTTTTCCCCCAAATCACTCAAGGCTTGGACAACATCACTTTCACCAATTTGTATGGGGAGGGTGAAACTCCAAGGGTCCTTGAGATTTTTGGGCCTCTTGCTCATAACCACTGAACTGCACTCTTCAGTAAGTTCCACAATCTAAATATCCACAAGACTTCTTTTATTCGCCACCACATCCTTCAAGTACTTAGCATACTTAGGCATTCCCTGCAAAACATCTAACAAAGGAAGGTTAATGTGAAGTTATTTGAACGTGTTAAAGAACTTCTTGAAATAAGCATCCTCTTTGGCTTTTACAAGCTTTTGAGGAAATGATGGTGGTGGTCTGTCTTGAGTCTGCTCAATTGGCTTTTTATTAGGGTACTCATACTTCCCCTTTTTGTTAGCTTCATTGGACTCAGCCTGCTTTTCTGTCTGGTTGGAAGTGATCAACTCTTCTTGCACCTCATGATTTTTCTTTGGAGGTGCGTCAGTCAAATCTCTACCACTCCTCAAGGTGATTGCCATCACTTGCTTTGGATTTTTTGTATCACTTGGCAAACCTCCTTGAGGTCTCATGTTTTGTGCATAAACTAACTAACCCATCTACATCTCTAAATTCTTTTGAGCCAATTGCTGATTTTTGATCTCACCAACCATTTGTTCTTGGTTGGCCAGAATCTTTTTCAAGGTCTCTTCTATATTGTTGGCCTGAGTATTGCTCTGAATATCTTGCTGCTGTTGAAACTGTTGTGGTTGAGCCTGACTAGTGCCCCAAGATTAAGTGGGCCGACTCTGCCAGTTGCAATTATAGGCATTACCATAGTTTTGATTGCCTTTCTGTGCATTGCCCACAAAATTTATCGACTTTGGATTCGCTCCACACAAGTCTGCTGAATGACCACTAACACCATACATTTCGCACCAAGTCTGAACCTGTTGAACTGTATTCACATGTGCCTGAGGTTGATCCACACTCAACTTGTTGAACTGAGCCATCATCTGAGTCTAAAAACTTGCCAACTATGCCGCTAATATTGTGACACTATCTACCCCAATCATACCTGCAGGCTTATTTACCATATTTCTAGACATATCACCATGACACTCTGGATTACCTTGTGCAATATAGTTGGAGGGAGTATATAGCTCATCATAAGTTTTCTCCCAAGCTTGACCACCTGCCACTGAATCTAGCAAAATTTTGTGTTATGGTCAAGACTTTCTACAAAAGTGTGAGCTAATACCTCATTATTCTGCTGGTGATGCGGGCAATCCCTGAGAAGAGACTTGAATCTCCCCTGCATCTTTGGGTGCAGATCCTAGTGTGGGCCATCGTCGTTAGATCGTTGTGATTTGTGCTTGGAGATCTGCTGGGGACTACTTCAGAATGAGGGTGAGCTCTTGGCGATCGGAGCTTAGCTTTAGTTTATCTTTTGCTTCATGTACTCTATTACCATTCAGAGACATCTGTATATATTGTTTGGATCGTTTGCACTCCATGTATGTAGTTTTGGCTCTATACTATGATACCAGGTCTTGGGGTTTGGTTTAGTTTCCGCATATGTATGTATTTTTAGTCCTTTTATCTATTCTCTTCATCTTGTTCTCTTATTTGTTAGATAGTAGCCCATTATTAACTGTTCTGGGCTACGGGGATTGGTTCACCTACCGGGGGTTGTAGGTGCCATCATGACCGAGAAATTGGGTCGTGACAACTTGGTATCAGAGCCTTAGGTTCACCGGTGTCATCGGTATAGGTGCCAATGTCTAGTAGTGTCCTGCGGATCGGGGCGGAGACGTCCGTACTCAATCTTTGGGAGGCTACAGTGACATTTTAGGAAATTTGACTCTTTCATTGATTCTGTGTCATGCGTAGAACCCTTGAAGTTTCTGGAAATCTCATTTGTTCTACTTCATTCTTCCGCAGATGGTTCGTACGAGATCATCGACATCACGTGGAGATGAACCTCCAGCTCCAGCACCAGCTCTAGCGCCAGCTCCAGCGCCAGCTCCAGTACCAGCTCTAGTGCCTACTTCTGTGCCAGCTCCAGCCGCAGCTCAGTCTCCAGATATTTGGGGATTACTATTACAGCTTTTGGGTATGATTGGAGAGTGGCCTTCCGAGGTAGCGCAGACATTTGCTCAGGGGGCAGCCCTGGGTGCACAGAGCTTAGGAGCGCAGCCGGCTACTATGGCTCCCCGTGCGGAGGTCATTCCGGTCCCATCTGTTGCACAGCCTCTTGCTCCTCGCCCAGCTATGACAGAGTCAGAGCAGAAAGGCGTTGGGTAGGTTTTTGAGGTTAGCACCTCCGAGGTTTGCTGGTACTTATGGAAAGGATCCACATGACTTTATTACTACCTGTGAGGAGATGTTGCATCATCTGGGTTTTGTTGGAGACTCACGGGGTTGGTTATACTACCTATCAGTTGAGGGCCGCAGCGAAGTTATGGTGGAGGCCCAGGTTGCTTGTAGACCACCATCGTCACCTTCCTTTGACCTGATCTGGTTTTATGAGGCCTTTATGGCCAAGTTCCTACTCAAGAGTGATTGGGAGGGTCGGGCAGGGAGTAGTTTACTCACCTTGTACAGGGGGTCTACGACTATCTCGGAGTATGAGACCCGTTTTCATCAGCTAGCACCATTCGGAGCTATGATCATTCCTACCGAGGCAGATAGGATTTGCAGATTTGTATGGGGTTTGAGGCCAGAGATCAGGCAGCCAGCTGAGATATTGGTTGCCAGTGGTCGGTCATTTCAGGCTATCGTAGACTATGTCGGCACTGTGGAGGACTTACAGCGACACGATCAGGGGTCCAGAGATAAGAGGCCTCAGCATCAGGGTGTCCACAGTGGTCCCAGGTATGGTGGTAGAGGTCCTGGCCAGTGGAGCCGGATTTATCAGCCACAGCAGTACCAGGGTCAGTCCAGTTGACCGGTTCAGGCTTCCCTTCAGACTTTCGATAGTACCCAGTTCGAGCAGGGTCAGGGTCAGAGCAGCCATCAGGGCTATGGCGGCCAGTCCTCGAGGGGTACGGTTTTTGGGGCATCAGGTCGAGGTGGTCATACGGGATCTGCTGGTTCATCTCGACTGGGTAGGCCGTCAGGGGCTTGTTTTACTTGTGGTGCGATAGGTCATTTTCCTAGAGATTGCCCTCAGCAGGGTACAGTTCAGTTGGCCGAGCCTTTATGGGTAGTTCTGCCCCCGGCTAGAGGGGGTGGTCGTCAGAGTAGAGGTGGTGCGCCACGCGGCAGAGCAGGTGGTAGGGATGGCGGTCGGGCAGGTGGAGGTCGTTGTCAGTTTTATGCGGTCCCTAGGAGACCAGAGGCAGAGCCCTCAGATGCTGTGATTACAGGTACGATTTCTGTGTGCCATCAGTCTTCTATGGCTTTATTTGATCCTGGATCCACTTGTTCATATGTATTTGCCTACTTTGTGCCTTGCTTGGGGTTGGCTAGTGAGCCATTATCTGTTCCTGTTTCTGTTTCGACCCCAGTAGGAGATTCTTTAGTAGTGGATCGGATTGTGAGATCTTGTATGATATCAATTGGTGATTCAGAGACTTGGGGTGATTTGATGATTCTTGATATGCTGGATTTTGATGTGATGCTGGGCATGGACTGGTTATCCCCTCACCATGTGGTTTTGTATTGTTATGCCAAGACCATTACCATAGCTGTGCCCGGTGTATCCCCGGTTGTGTGGCAGGGTTCTGTTAGCCATGCACCATCTGGGATCATCTCTTGCCTTCGAGCTAGGAAGTTGATTTCCCATGGGTGGTTTAGGGTCTTTCTAGCATATGTCCGAGAATGTTAGTGCTGACCCTACTTCTCCTGAGTCTGTTGCTGTGGTTAGAGGCTTCTTCGATGTGTTTCCTACCGACCTGCCAGGCCTTCCACCTGAGAGATATATTGATTTTGCTATTGAGCTAGAGCCGGGCACTAGGCCCATTTCTATTTCTCCTTACCGTATGGCTCCTGCTGAGTTGAGGGAGCTTAAGGAGCAGCTCCAAGATCTGTTAGCTAAGGGGTTTATTAGACCTAGTGTGTCACCGTGGGGTGCTCCTGTTCTCTTCGTGAAGAAGAAGGATGGGTCGATGCTCATGTGTATTGATTATCGGCAGCTGAATAGGGTGACAGTGAAGAATAGGTATCCGATGCCGAGGATTGATGATTTGTTTGACCAGCTTCAGGGTTCAGTCGTGTTTTCGAAGATTGATTTGAGGTCTGGCTACCATCAGTTGAGGATTAGGGCGGAGGATATCCCTAAGACAGCATTCAGGACACGTTATGGCCATTATGAGTTCCTGGTGATGTCTTTTGTGTTGACTAATGCCCCCGTAGCCTTTATGAACTTGATGCACATGGTTTTTGGCCCGTATTTGGACTCATTTGTGATAGTTTTTATAGACAACATCTTAGTATACTCGCGTAGTAGAGATGAGCATGAGCAGCACTTGAGGGTTATACTCCAGGCTTTGAGAGATCAGCGGCTTTATGCCAAGTTCTCAAAGTGTGAGTTTTGGCTTGAGTCAGTTGCATTCCTAGGGCACGTGGTGTCTAAGGATGGGATTAGGGTTGATCCGGGAAAGATTTCAGCGGTTTGTGAGTGGCCTAGACCTACTACTGCTACTGAGGTTCACAACTTTGTTGGGTTAGAAGGTTACTACAGACGGTTCGTTGAGGGATTTTCTTCCATAGCAGCACCCTTGACTATGCTGACTAGGAAGGATGTCCCATTTCAGTGGTCGGATCAGTGTGAGGATAGCTTCCAGAGGCTTAAGGTCTTATTGACTTCAGCTCCAGTTTTGACTTTGTCGGTTGAGGGTCAGAGCTTCTCCGTGTACTGTGATGCTTCTGGGGTTGGTCTTGGTTGTGTGTTGATGCATCAGGGTCGGGTAATAGCATATGCGTCAAGACAGCTGAAGGTTCATGAGCGCAACTACCCACTCATGACTTAGAGTTGGCGGCGGTAGTTTTCGCGC
>QJPP01005716.1:0-18525 GCA_003996215.1 Jaltomata sinuosa
ATCGAATAACACATGCGCAATACGACCCATCCTTCTTCTTCACGAAGAGAACAGGAGCACCCCAAGGCGACACACAGAATCTAGTAAACCCCTTAGTAACAGATCTGGAGCTGCTCCTTAAGCTTCCCGTCAAACTCAGGCAGGACCATAGGCGTAAGGAGGAATAGAAATGGGCCTAGTGCCCGGCTCCAACTCAATAGCAAAATCAATATCTCTCTCAGGTGGAAGGCCTGGCAGGTCGGTAGGAAACACATCGAGGAAGTCTCTAACCACAGGAACAGACTCAGGAGAAGTGGGTTTAGCACTAACATCTCGGACATATGCCAGATAAGCTAAACACCCACGGGAAATCAACTTCCTAGCTCGAAGACAAGAGATGATCCCAGATGGTGCATGGCTAACCGAACCCTGCCACACAATCGGGGATACACCGGGCACAGCTATGGTAATGGTCTTGGCATAACAATCCAAAACCAGACGGTGAGGGGATAACCAGTCCATGCCCAGTATCACATCAAAATCTAGAATATCAAGAATCATCAAGTCTCCTCAAGTCTCTGAATCACCAATAGATAACATACAGGATCTCACAATCCGATCCACTACTAAAGAATCTCCTACTGGGGTCGAAACAGAAACAGGAACAGATAATGGCTCACTAGCCAACCCCAAACAAGGCACAAAGTAGGCAAATACATATGAACAAGTGGATCCAGGATCAAATAAAGCCATAGCAGGCTGATGGCACACAGAAATCGTACCTGTAATCACAGCATCTGAGGCCTCTGCCTCTGGTCTCCTAGGGACCGCGTAAAACTGACGACGACCTCCACCTGCCCGACCGCCATCCCTACCACCTGCTCTACCGCGTGGTGCACCACCTCTACTCTGACGACCACCCCTTCTAGCCGGGGGCTGAACTACCCGTAAAGGCTCGGCCAACTGAACTGTACCCTGCTGAGGGCAATCTCTAGCAAAATGACCTATCGCACCACAAGTAAAACAAGCCCCTGACGGCCTACTCAGTCGAGATGAACCAGTAAATCCCGAATGACCACCACGACCTGATGCCCCAGAAACTGTACCCCTCGAAGACTGGCCGCCATAGCCCTGATGGCTGCCCTGACCCTGCTCGAACTGGGTACTACCGAAGGTCTGAAGGGAAGCCAGCACTGGTAGGCTGGACTGACCCTGGTACTACTGTGGCTGATAACTCCGGCTCCACTGGCCAGGACCTCTACTACCATATCTGGAACCACTATAGACACCCTGATGCCGAGGCCTCTTATCTCTGGACCCCTGATCATGTCGCTGTAAGTCCTCCATAGTGCGGGCATAGTCTACAATAGCCTGGAATGACCGACCACTGGCAATCAATTTCTCAGCTGGCTGCCTGATCTCTGGCCTCAACCCCCATACAAATCTGCGAATCCTATCTGCCTCGGTAAGGATGATCATAGCTCCGAACGGTGCTAGCTGATGAAAACGGGTATCATACTCTGAGATAGTCGTAGACCCTTGTACAAGGTGAGTAAACTGCTCCCTGCGACGCTCCCGATCACTCTAGGGTAGGAACTTGGCCATAAAGGCCTCGTAAAACTCAGACCAGGTCAAAGGAGGTGACGACAGTGGTCTACAAGCAACCTGAGCCCTTCACCATAACTTCGCTGGGCCCTCCAACTGGTAGGTAGTATAACCAACCCCGTGAGTCTCCAACAAACCCAGATGATGCAACATCTCCTCACAGGTGGTAATGAAGTCATGTGGATCCTGTCCAGAAGTACCCGCAAACCTCGGAGGTGCTAACCTCAAAAACCTACCCAATGCCTTCTGCTCTGACTCTGTCATAGCTGGGCGAGGATCAAGAGGTTGTGCAACAGATGGAACCGGAATAACCTCTGCACGGGGAGCCATAGTAGCCGGCTGCGCTCCTGAGCTCTGTGCACCCAGGGATGCCCTCTGAGCGGATGTCTGCGCTACCTCCGAAGGCCGATCTCCAATCACACCCAAAAGTTGTAAAAGTAATCCCCGAATATCTGGAGACTGAGCTGCGGCTGGAGCTGGCACATAAGTGGGCACTGGAGCTGGTACTGGAGCTGGCGCTGTAGCTGGTGGTACCTGGGCTGCCCCCTGAACCACATGCTGCTCGGGCTCTATCTCCACGCTAGCAGCTCTAGCAGGTGCCACTGTTCGAGGGCGTCCTCGACCCCTAGCTGGAGTGGGAGGCTCATCCTCACGTGCTGCCGATGATCTCGTACGAACCATCTGCAGAAGAATGAAGTAGAACAAATGAGATCTCCAGAAACTTCAAGGGTAGTACGCACGACACAGAAGCAATGAAAGAGTCGAATTTCCTAAAATGCCACTGTAGCCTCCCAAAGATTGAGTACGGACGTCTCCGCCCCGATCCGTAGGACTCTACTAGACATTGGATCCTATACCGATGACACCGGTGAACCTAAAGCTCTGATACCAAGTTGTCACGACCCAATTTCACGGTCATGATGGCGCCTACAACCCCCCAGTAGGCGGACTAATTCCCGTAGCCCAGAACAGTTAGTAATGGGCTACTATCTAGCAAAAAGGGAACAAGACGAATAAAATAGATAACAGGGATATAAATATATACATATGCGAAAACTAAACCAAACCCCAAGACCTGGTATCATAGTACAGAGCCAAACTACATACATGGAGTACAAATAAACCAAAAGAATATATACAAATGTCTCTGAATGGTAATAGAGTACATGAAGCAAAAGATAAACTAAAGCTAAGCTCCGATCGCCAAGAGCTCACCCTCAGCCTGAAGTAGTCTCCAACAGATCTCCAAGCACGAATCACAACGGTCTAGCGGCGATGGCCCACGCTAGGATCTGCACCCAAAGATGCAGGGGGTAGGGGTGAGCACCAAATGCGAAGCATAAGGTACCCAGTAGGTATCATAGGCCGACTGGGCACATATAAGATAAAAGCGCAGTAATAGACAGAATAGAAGCAAGTAGTCACAGAAATCAACGAAAGGTACACAGGAACTAGCCCAGAGGGAAATCAACAGAACCACATGTGAGGCTAGCAAGCAGAATATACACACCAAAGGCACAGGTGAAAGTAAGAAATAACGCACCTGGGGTCCTTGCAATAACAGTGTATACAAAAATAAGTTTACGAAATGGACGGTATACCGGTAACCTCAAGTGTAAGAAGAAGAGAGAAAGAGTAACAATAGGCATGCTCAGAGACATGAATCAAACTCAACTAATCACACCCAATCTCATACTTATCCATAATAGAGGAACAATTCTATAAGTAAAAAGCAAAAGTCTACCTACAGTCCCCCGGCCGCCCATACAACCGAGGAACACAAACAAGTGAAAACAAACCCTCCGGCATCCATACTACCGGAGCGTACAATCAGCAAACAGCAAACAAGGGTGGAACCTCGAATCATGAATGATATGATGCATGAAGATCTCAAGTGCCATAGTATCTCTGTATGTACCTCCTCCCGGCCGACCCGGCCCAGCAGGTAGGTTCCATGGAAGGACTCTGCCGTATACCTCTACTCCCCGTATACCCCTCTTCCGGCACACGCAGCCCGTAGCCCCTGGCCCGGATAGCAAGGTCCATGGAGGTCCCAGACCCCATACTAAATCTCAGTATCAGAACATGTATCAAGATAGAAACCCAGTCTCGATATCAAGATAGAGACCCAGTCTCGATATCAAGATAGAGACCCAGTCTCGAATATGCATGCCCAGACCCTGTCCAGGACTAAAAATAGTAGGAAAATATCTCAAAAACCCCTCCCAGGGTGCCCGGGCGTAGCCGGGTCTAAACAGTAAAAAGTCATCTCAGGTGCTCGGTCCAACCGAGGCTAAAATCATCTCAAGTAACAAGAAAACTCAACTAGCACCCCGGCCCTGCCGAGTCTAGCGATAATCATAAAACTGATGATTTTAAACATAATTTTACTTTCTTGCCAAAAAATCTCCACAAGTGAAATCAACCATTTCCAAATCATTTCCATCAAAAACGGGCCCCCCGGGCCATGCAAGGTTTAGAAAACAGTGCCAGTAGGCCCGAAGCCAAAACCACAGTAAAACCATGGATAAAACCTCTTTATATGCATGGAAATGGTATGATCACACACAATAGCTGCCCCGCAGCTCACAATCAACCTATCGACCCTGCACAGGCCCACAGCTACTCAGCAAGCATAACCAGCCTAGAAGGATAATTCTATGTCCGGGACTCGCGGACATTCTCAAAAATCCCACCTTCTATGTTCCAGAGTCAACAAGGCCTCGCAGGACCACAAGGGTAAATAAAATATACCGGCAAATACTACAAACAACGGAGGAATAAAAGTAGGCAGATATGAATAAAGCGGTCGAGGTCTGTGGTGCCAACCTAATAGTCCAACCCAAGGATGCCCATTAGTACAATTTTATTCTATATATGCGGAGTCTAGGGAAATTAAACCGTAACCTACCTGTCGTCCGACGACAAGCTGCTAGAACAACGATGTCCAAGCTCGAACCACTCCAAGAAAATCCAAAACTAAATCGGAATCGGAATCGAATTTGGGATGGAATAACTTGACGTAGATATTTGACTTACTTTATCAAATATATTTTTCTCACAACAAAACCTCTCACGAGAATGAGTATTTAATACTTTGCATAGTTGTACGCAACAGTAACAACCATATATGTATTCTAACTTTCAGCAACGTTAAAAGGGCTACTTAAATATACTTAGTACACCATTCATCATATGCTGCCACCTTTCACTTGCTATGTGTTGCACTAGCCCTCCACTTCCACGTGGAAGTGGAGGTGGCAACCAATCCGGTCCGTTAAGTATATACTCGGGTATTGCATAAATTCGTGGTAAAATAAATATAATATTTTAAATATACCGTAATTCATAGAAAATTATTTCGAATAAAACCTACTATATTATAATAATAAATTTCAACGTAACTAAGTTTACTATCTCCGTTAAAATATTACGGAGTATAAAAACCTTATAAAATAAATACGAATACACTTATATCGTATCAAATATATTTTCCATAAACCTTTAAAATATTTTGGAAAGGAAATAATAATATAATTTTTACCGATTTCAACTTTTAAATAAATATTTCAAATACACGCACGATGCTAATAAAGTTCTTAAGTTTAGGCTCGTAATTCGCCTACGCACGATTTCGATACTCAAGAATTCTCTCGGGATCCTCCCTTATTTTTTTATAACTGTTTCGGAACTGAAATGGCATTTTAAAACGAGACGTCGAGGCTTAAATCGCGTTTAACCCGACCCGGTTCGCGGCCCGGTTCGCAACCCATTTTCTGCCAGACAGTCCGCGGTAAAACAGTCATAACTCTTTACTCCGAGATCAGTTGGACGTGAGGTTTTGTGCGTTGGAAACTAGACTCGTAGACCTTCGATTTGGTATTTCGGGGGACTTCTAACTCTTTATATATTGGGAGAAAAGCTCCGAGACATTTGACACAAAGTTCAGGAAATTTGTTAACGAACTTACTATAACTTTTGTCGATTTGCTTGACTTCAACTTAAACGTGGAAATGACCGGAAGGGTCATTACATAACCCAACAATATAAACTAACTCAAAATTTTCAACTTCACTATCAAATTCAATTACCAAATTCAATAACCTAAAGTTGAAAACTAATTCAAGATTATAACCCAACAATATAAACTAATTCAAAATTTCCAACTACACTATAAAATTAAAGAACCGAATTCAATAACCTAAAGTTGAAAACTAATTCAAAATTATAACCCAACAATATAAACTAATTCAACATTTCCAAATTCACTATCAAATTCAAGAATCTAAGTCAACAATCTAAAGTTGAAAACTAATCCAAGATTATAACCCAACAATATAAACTAATTCAAAATTTCCAACTTTACTATCAAATTCAAGAACCTAATTCAACAACCTAAAGTTGAAAACTAATTGAAGATTATAATCCAATAATATAAACTAATTCAAAATTTTCAACTTCACTATCAAATTCAACAACCTAAGTTGAAAACTAATTCAAGATTATAACCCAACAATATAAACTAATTTAAAATTTTCTACTTC
This sequence comes from Jaltomata sinuosa, assembly GCA_003996215.1. Taxonomy (NCBI): domain Eukaryota; kingdom Viridiplantae; phylum Streptophyta; class Magnoliopsida; order Solanales; family Solanaceae; genus Jaltomata; species Jaltomata sinuosa. The sequence continues at coordinate 6,129 of QJPP01005716.1, forward strand.
ACTATCAAATTCAAGAACCGAATTCAACAAGCTAATGTCTAATTCAAGATTATAACCCAACAATATAAACTAATTTAGAATTTTTAACTTCACTATGAAATTCAAGAACCTAAATCAATAACCTAAAGTTGAAAACTAATTCAGGATTATAACTCAACAATATAAACTAATTCAAAATTTTCAACTTCACTATCAAATTCAAGAACTGAATTCAACAAGCTAAAGTTTAAAACTAATTCAAAATTATAAGTCAACAATATAAACTAATTCAAAATTTTTAATTTCACTATCAAATTCAAAAATCTAATTCAATAACCTAAAGTTAAAAACTAATTCAAGATTATAACCCAACAATATAAACTAATTCAAAATTTTCAATTTCACTATTAAATTCAATAACTTAATTCAACAACCTAAAGTTGAAAACTAATTCAAGATTATAACTCAACAATATAAACAAATTCGAAATTTCTAACTTCACTATCAAATTGAAGAACCTAATTCAACAAACAAAGTTGAAAACTAATTCAAGATTATAACCCAACAATATAAACTAATTTAAAATTTTCTACTTCATTATCAAATTTAAGAACCGAATTCAACAAACTAAAGTCTAATTTTAGATTATAACCCAACAATATAAACTAATTCAAAATTTTCAACTTCAATATGAAATTCAAGAACCTAAATCAACAAACTAAAGTTGAAAACTAATTCAGGATTATACCAAAGAGTGTAAACTAATTAAAAAATTTCAACTTCACTATCAAATTCAAATACTGAATTCAACAAGCTAAAGTTTAAAAATAATTCAACATTATAACCCAACAATATAAACTAATTCAAAATTTTCAACTTCACTATTAAATTCAAGAACCTAAAGTTGAAAACTAAATCAAAATTATAACCCAACAATATAAACTAATTCAAAATTTCCAATTTCACTATAAAATTCAAAAACCTAATTCAACAACTTAAAGTTGAAAACTAATTCAAAATTATAACCCTACAATATAAACTAATTCAAAATTTCCAAATTCACTATCAAATTCAAGAAACTAATTCAACAACCTAAATTTGAAAACTAACTCAAAATTTCAAACTTCACTATCAAATTCAAAACCTAAGTTGAAAACTAATTCAAAATTATAACCCAATACTATAAACTAATTCAAAAAATTTAACTTCACTATCAAATTCAAGAACCTAATTCAACAACCTAAGTTGAAAACTAATTCAAGATTATAACCCTACTATATAAACTAATTCAAAATTTCCAACTTCACTATCAATTTCAAGATCTAATTCAACGACCTAAAGTTGAAAACTAATTCAAATTATAACCTAACAATATAAACTTATTCAAAATTTCCAACTTCACTATCAAATTGAAGAACCTAATTCAACAACCTAAGTTAAAAACTAATTCAAGATTATAACCCAACAATATAAACTAATTTAAAATTTCCAACTTCAATATCAAATTAAAGAACCGAATTCAATAAGCTAAAGTTGAAAACTAATTCAAGATTATAACCCAACAATATAAATTAATTCAAATTTTTCAACTTCACTATGACATTCAAGAACCTAAATCAACAACCTAAAGTTGAAAACTAATTCAACATTATAACCCAACAATATAAACTAATTCAAAATTTTCAACTTCACTATCAAATTCAATAACTTAATTCAACAACCTAATGTTGAAAACTAATTCAAGATTTTAACTCAACAATATAAATTAATTCGAAATTTCCAACTTCACTATCAAATTGAAGAACCTAATTCAACAACCAAAGTTGAAAACTAATTCAAGATTATAACCAAACAATATAAACTAATTTAAAATTTTCTACTTCACTATCAAATTAAAGAACCGAATTCAACAAACTAAAGTCTAATTTTAGATTATAACCCAACAATATAAACTAATTCAAAATTTTCAACTTCACTATGAAATTCAAGAATCTAAATCAACAACCTAAAGTTGAAAACTAATTCAGGATTATAACCAAACAGTATAAACTAATTAAAAAAATTCAACTTCACTATCAAATTCAAGAACTGAATTCAACAAGCTAAAGTTTAAAAATAATTCAAGATTATAATCCAACAATATAAACTAATTCAAAATTTTCAACTTCACTATTAAATTCAAGAACCTAAAGTTGAAAACTAAATCAAAATTATAACCCAACAATATAAACTAATTCAAAATTTCCAATTTCACTATCAAATTCAAAACCTAATTCAACAACCTAAAGTTGAAAAGTAATTAAAAATTATAACCCTATGTCACGACCCAATTTCTCGGTCATGATAGCACCTACAACCCCCCAGTAGGCGAACAAATTCCGGTAGCCCAGGACAGTTAGCAATGGGCTACTATCTAACAAATAAACGGAAGAATAGTTTAATAAGCAAAAGTAAGGGAGCAAGATGAAGAGAATAGATAATAGGAATATACATGTAGATATGCGGAAACTAACCAAATCCCAAGACCTGGTATCATAGTATAGAACCGAAATTACATACATGGAGTGCACCGACCCAAAAGTTATATATACAGATGTCTCTGAATGGTAATAGAGTACATAAAGCAAAAGATAAACCAAAGCTAAGCTCCGATTGCCAAGAGCTCACCCTCAGTCTGAAGTAGTCCCCAACGGATCTCCAAGCACGAATCACAGCGATCTAGCGGCGATGGCCCACGCTAGGATCTGCACCAACAGATGCAGGGGGTAGGGTGAGCACCAAATGCGAAGCATAAGGTACCCAGTATGTATCATCGGCCGACTGGGCACATATAAGATTAAAGCGTAGTAACAGACAAAATAGAAGCAAGTAGTCACAGAAATCAACAAAAAGTACACAGGAACTAGCCAAGAGGGAAGTCAACAGAACCACATGTGAGGCCAGCACGCAGAATATATACACCATAGGCGCAGGTGAAAGTAAGAAACAACGCACCTGGGGTCCTTGCAATAACAGTGTATACATAATAAGTTTACGAAATGGACGGTATACCGGTAACCTCAAGTGTAAGAAGAGGAAAAGAGTAATGATAGGCATGCTCAGAGACATGAATTAAACTCAACTAATCATATCAATCCCAAATCCAGAAACTAACAGTTTAGCAGTAACCAATTTCATACTTAACCGTAACAGGGAATAATTCTGTGAGTAAATAACAAGAGTCTACCTACAGTCCCCCGGCCGCCCATAAAACTGAGGAACACAAACAAGTGAAAACAAACCCTCCGGCATCCCATACTACCGGAGCGTACAATCAACAAACAACAAACAAGGGTGGAGCCTCAAACAAGGAATGATATGTTGCATGAAGATCTCAAGTGAAATGGTATCTCTGTATGTACCTCCTCAGGTGCCGATCCGTCCCAGTAGGTAGGTTCCATGGAAGGACACTGCCCGTATACCTCTACTCCACCGTATACCCTTCCTCCGGCACACGCAGCCCGAAGCCCCAGGCCCGGATGGCAAGGTCCATGGAGGTCCCTAACCCTATACTAAAACTCAGTATCAAAACATGTCATCTGGAAGCAAGTCCGGGTTCAAGATAGAGACCCAGTCTCGAATATGCATGCCCAGACCCTGCACAGGCCCATAGCTACTCAGCAAGCATAACCAGCTTAGAAGGATAATTTTATGCCCGGGACTCGCGGACATTCCCAATATCACACCTTCTATGTTCCAGAGTCAACAAGGCCTCACCGGACCACAAGGGTAAATAAAACATATCGGCAAGTACTACAAGCATCGGAGGAACAAAAGTAGGCGGACATGAATAAAGCGGTCAAGGTCTGTGGTACCAACCTAATAATCTAACCCAAGGATGCCAGCTAGTACAATTTTATCCGATATATGATAAGTCTAGGGATTTTAAACCATAACCTACCTGTCTCCGACAACAAGCTATTAGGACAACGATTTCCGAGCTCAAACCGCTCCGAAAAGTTCCAAAATGAAATCAAACTTGAATGAAAATTAATCACAACAATAACGTGAGGGATTGAATTTTGGTAAGGAACTTTTATGTTAGAAATATATACCAAGTTGGCAGATGTGTAACGTATTGCATCCCCTATAATGCTATATATATACACACCAAAGATTCCATATCAATATAATGGATTCTTAGTAATAGAATATTAAATAATAGTGAGAGAGATTAGTGGCATTCTTAGTAACAACCTATGCCACGTACACTACAACACCACTACTATCCACCACGTGGAAGTTGTGGTGTCACTATTTTAAAGTTCCCATCCCTTTATCTATGCACTCAGATATTGCATAGGTTCGTGGTAAAATAATTAAAACTTTTTGAATATACCATAATTAGTAGAAAATTATTTTAGATAAAACCTACTATATTATAATAGTAATGTTTAACATAACTAAATTTACTATCTCCGTTAAAATATTACAATGTATACAAACCTTATAAAATAAGTACATACACAATTATATCATACTAAAAGTATTTTTCATAGACCTTTAAAATACTTTAAAAAGGTAATAAAAATATAACTTTTTACCACATTCAACTCCTAAATAAAATATTTCCAATTACGCACCTTAATCACTCAAGAACTCTCTTGGAACCCTCCCTTATGTTTTCTCACTGTTTCAGAACTGAAATGGCGTTTGAAAACGTGAAGTTGAGGCTTTAAATCGATTTTGACCCGACCCGGTTTCTGCCAGACAGTCCGCGGTAAAACAGTCATAACTTTTTACTCCGAGATCAGTTTGTCACGACCCGATTTCTCAGTCATGATGGCACCTACAACCCCCGGTAGGTGAACCAATCCCTGTAGCCCAGAACAGTTAGTAATGGGCTACTATCTAACAAATAAGAGAACAAGACGAATAAAATAGATAACAGGTAAATAAATATACACATATGCGGAAACTAAACCAAACCCCAAGACCTGGTATCATAGTACAGAGCCAAACTACATACATGGAGTGCAAAATAAACCAAAACTATATATACAAATGTCTTTGAATGGTAATAGAGTACATGAAGCAAAAGATAAACTAAAGCTAAGCTCCGATCGCCAAGAGCTCACCCTCAGCCTGAAGTAGTCCTCAACAGATCTCCAAGCACAAATCACAGCGATCTAACGGCGATGGCCCACGCTAAGATCTGCACCCAAAGATGCAGGGGGTAGGGGTGAGCACCAAATGCGAAGCATAAGGTACCCAGTAGGTATCATAGGCCGACTGGGCACATATAAGATAAAAGAGCAGTAATAGACAGAATAGAAGCAAGTAGTCACAGAAATCAACGAAAGGTACACAGGAACTATCCCAGAGGGAAATCAACAGAACCACATGTAAGGCTAGCAAGCAGAATATACACACCAAAGGCACAGGTGAAAGTAAGAAATAACGCACCTGGGGTCCTTGCAATAGCAAGTGTATATAAAATAAGTTTACGAAATGGACGGTATACCGGTAACCTCAAGTGTAAGAAGAAGGGAGAAAGAGTAATAATAGGCATGCTCAGAGACATGAATCAAACTCAACTAACCATACCAATCTCATACTTATCCATAATAGAGAACAATCCTGTAAGTAAAAAGTAAAAGTCTACCTACAGTCCCCGGCCGCCCATACAACCGAGGAACACAAACAAGTGAAAACAAACCCTCCGGCATCCCATACTACCGGAGCGTACAATCAGCAAACAGCAAACAAGGGTGGAGCCTCAAACAATGAATGATATGATGCATGATGATCTCAAGTGCCATGGTATCTCTGTATGTACCTCCTCCGGCGCCGATCCGGCCCAGCAGGTAGGTTCCATGGAAGGACTCTCCCCGTATACCTCTACTCCACCGTATACCCCTCTTCCGGCACACGCAGCCCGTAGCCCCTGGCCCGGATAGCAAGGTCCATGGAGGTCCCAGACCCCATACTAAATCTCAGTATCAGAACATGTATCAAGATAGAGACCCAGTTTCGATATCAAGATAGAGACCCAGTCTCGAATATGCATGCCCAGACCCTGTCCAGGACTAAAAATAGTAGGAAAATATCTCAAAACCCCTCCAAGGGTGCCCGGCGTAGCCGGGTCTAAACAGTAAAAAGTCATCTCAGGTGCTCGGTCCAACCGAGGCTAAAATCATCTCAAGTAACCAGAAAACTCAACTAGCACCCCGGCCCTGCCGAGTCTAGCGATAATCATAAAACTGATGATTTTAAACATAATTTTACTTTGTTGCCCAAAAATCTCCACAAGTGAAATCAACCATTTCCAAATCATTTCCATCAAAAATGGGCCCCCCGGGCCATGCAAGGTTTAGAAAACAGTGCCAGTAGGCCCGAAGCCAAAACCACAGTAAAACATGGATAAAACCTCTTTATATGCATGGAAATGGTATGATCACACACAATTGCTGCCCCGCAGCTCACAATCAACCTATCGACCCTGCACAGGCCCACAGCTACTCAGCAAGCATAACCAGCCTAGAAGGATAATTCTATGCCCGGGACTCGCGGACATTCCCAAATTCCCACCTTCTATGTTCCAGAGTCAATAAGGCCTCGCAGGACCACAAGGGTAAATAAAATATATCCGCAAATACTACAAGCAACGGAGGAATAAAAATAGGCGGACATGAATAAAGCGGTCAAGGTCTGTGGTACCAACCTAATAAACCAACCCAAGGATGCCCATTAATACAATTTTATTCTATATATGCGGAGTCTAGGGAAATTAAACCGTAACCTACCTGTCGTCCGACGACAAGCTGCTAGAACAACGATGTCCAAGCTCGAACCACTCCGAGAAAATCCAAAACTAAATCGGAATCGGATTTGGGCTTGAATAACTTGACGGAGATAATTGATTTTCCTTTAAATAACCAAATTGTAAAGTAAATATCTTTCTCCCAAAAATTCTCTTCAACGTGAGTTTCTAAAAACGTGAACCACTACTTTTGAGAAACAAACGTTCATCTATTAACATTGAAGAATGAAAAAGTGAGTAAAAGTGTGCAGGGGCAGATTTGGATGTAAACATAATTAACTTACTATACTACATAAATTAATCAAATGATGTGTAAGTGGCCAAGTGGCATCCTCTCAAATGATTTAGCAAAGTGTTGTCCACCCACAGTACCTCCACGTGGAGTAGAGGTATTCTTATCCCAAATATTATTATCCCATTATGTATATATTCGGGTATTGCGTAAGTTCGTGGTAAAATAAATATAATATTTTAAATATACCATAATTTATAGAAAATTATTTCAAACAAAACCTACTATATTATAATAATAAATTTTAACATACTTAAATTTACTATCTCCGTTAAAATATTACGGAGTATAAAAACCTTATAAAATAAATACTTATACCATTATATCGTAACAAAAACATTTTCCATAAACCTTTAAAATATTTTGAAAAGGTAATAATAATATAATTTTTACCAAATTCAACTTTTAAATAAATATTTCAAATACACGCACGATGCTAATAAAGTTCTTAAGTTTAGGCTCGTAATTCGCCTACGCACGATTTCGATATTCAAGAATTCTCTCGGGATCCTGCCTTATATTTTATCACTGTTTTGGAACTGAAATGACATTTTAAAACGTGAAATTGAAGCTTAAATCGGGTTAAACCCGACCCGATTCGCGACCCGGTTCGCAACCCGTTTTCTGCCAGACAGTCCGCGGTAAAACAGTCATAACTCTTTGCTCCAAGATTATTTGGATGTGCGGTTTTGTGCGTTGGAAACTAGACTCGTAGACCTTCGATTTGGTATTTCGGGAGACTTCTAACTCTTTATATATTGAGAGAAAAGTCCTGATACATTTGACCCAAGGTTCAGAAAATTGTTAAAGGTCTTACGATATCTTTTGTCGATTTGCTTAACTTCAACACTTACACGTGGAAATGACCGGAAGGGTCATTACATCATCCACTACTGAAAAGGGCTTTCGGCCTCGAAAGTCAAGGTCAAGAGGGTACCTGAAGGCTAAAATAGCTGCGGATACTGAACCCGCATACCTCTCTCGGTCTCCCAGGTAGCCTCCTCGACTGGACGGTGCCTCCACTGAACCTTAACAACCGGGATCTCTCGAGACCTCAATCTCCTGACATCTCTGGCCAAAATAGCTGTCGGCTCCTCAACAAAGGCTAAACCTTCATCCAACTGAACTGAATCCCACTGCAATACATGAGACTCATCTGGTACATACCGACGCAGCATCGAAACATGAAATACAGGATGTATAGCTGAAAACATCGGAGGTAAGGCTAACTGATAGGCAACGCCACCAACCCTCTGCAGAATCTCAAACGGCCCAATGTACCTGGGGCTAAGCTTGCCCCGCCTACCAAATCTCATCACGCCCTTCATGGGCGATACACGGAGAAACACCAAGTCACCGACACTAAACTCCAAGGCACGAAGCCTACGATCAGCATAACTCTTCTGCCTGCTCTGAGCTGCCCGAAGTCTGTCCTGAATCACTCGGACTCGGTCTAAGGAATCTCGAAGCAAATCTGTGCTCTGTGGCCCAGCACTAAAACCATCAAACCAACCTACCGGTGATCTGCAACGCCTGCCATACAAAGCCTCAAAAGGTGCCATGCCGATACTCGAATGGAAGCTGTTATTATAAGCAAACTCTGCCAAGGGAACAAACTGATCCCAAGAACCTCCAAAGTCAAGAACACAGGCCCGAAGCATGTCCTCCAAAATCTGAATGGTCCTCTCGGACTGGCCATCTGTCTGAGGGTGGAAAGCGGTACTAAGATGAACCTCTGTACCCAAGTCTCGCTGAATAGCCCTCCAGAACTGAGATGTGAACTGAGTGCCGCGGTCTGAAATAATAGAAGCTGGGACCCCGTGCAACCGAACAATCTCACGAAGGTAGATCTGAGCTAACCTCTCTGCACCATAAGAAGTCTGTACCGGCAAGAAATGTGCTGACTTGGTCAGCCTATCAATAATCACCCATATGGAATCAAACCCACGAGAAGTACGGGGCAAACCAACCACGAAGTCCATAGTAATCCCTTCCCACTTCCATCAGGAATGGAAGTCGCTGCATCAAACCACCAGGTCTCATATGCTCGAACTTAACCTGCTGACAGTTCAAGCACCGAGATACAAACTCCGCTATATCCCGCTTCATACCACTCCACCAGTAAAGCTGCCTCAAGTCTCTATACATCTTCGCTGTGCCAGGGTGAATGGAATATCTAGTACAATGTGCCTCACGAAGTATCAACTGAATCAAATCACTAACCCTCGGAACACAAAGGCGACTATCATACCTCAGAACCCCATCTGAATCTAGAGTAGCCCGACTGGTCTCACCCTGAACAACCCGATCACGAAGGTCACACAACTGCTGATCCTCAAACTGACGGCTCTGAATCTGATCAATCAAAGTAGAACGAACCTCAACACTGGCGAGAACTCTGCTAGGATCCGACAAGTCAAGCCTAACCAGACGGTTAGCCAAGGACTGGATGTCCAAGGCCAACGGTCGCTCTGAAACTGAAAGAGAAGCTAGGCTACCCATACTCACTATCTTCCGACTCAAGGCATCCGCTACCACATTTGCCTTGCCCGGATGATACAGAATAGTGAAGTCATAGTCCTTCAGCAACTCGACCCATCTCCTCTGCCTCGAGTTCAACTTCCGACCTGACTCGGTGATATTACTGAAGACTACGGTGATCGGTGAAGATATCACAGTGAACTCCCATAATAAGAATGCCTCCAGATCTTAAGCGCGAAAACTACCGCCGCCAACTCTAAGTCATGAGTGGGGTAGTTGCGCTCGTGAACCTTCAACTGCCTCGACGCATATGCTATTACACGACCCTGCTGCATCAACACACAACCAAGACCAACCCCAGAAGCATCACAATACACGAAGAAGCTCTGACCCTCAACCGGCAAAGTCAAAACTGGAGCTGAAGTCAATAAGGCCTTAAGCCTCTGGAAGCTATCCTCACATTGATCCGACCACTGAAATGGACATGCTCCTTCCTAGTCAGCCATTAGTCAAGGCGTGCTGCTTATGGAGAAAATCCCCTCAACGAACCGTCATTAGTAACCGCTAACCCAATAAAGCTGCGAACCTCAAGTTAACAGTTAGATAGGTCTACGCCACTCACAAATACCTCGCTGATAATCTTTCCCGGATCAACCCAATTCCCATCCTTAGACACCACGTGCCCTAGGAATACAACTGACTCAAGCCAAAACTCGCACTTTGAGAACTTGGCATAAAGCCGATGATCTCTCAAAGTCTGGAGTATAACCTCAAGTGCTGCTCATGCTCATCTCTACTATGCGAGTATACCAAGATGTCGTCTATAAAAACTATCACAAATGAGTCCAAATACGGGCCAAGAACCCTGTGCATCAAGTTCATAAAGGCTGCGGGGGCATTAGTCAACCCAAAAGACATCACCAGGAACTCATAATGGCCATAACGTTTCCTGAATGCTGTCTTACGGATGTCCTCCGCCCTAATCCTCAGCTGATGGTAGCCGGACCTCAAATCAAATTCTTCGAAACACGCTGAACCCTGAAGCGCGTCAACAAATCATCAATTCCTCTGCGTAACGGACTACCTATTCTTCACTGTCACCCTATTCAGCTGCCGATAATCAATACACATGCGCATCGACCCATCCTTCTTCTTCATGAAGAGAACAGGAGCACCCCCAGGTGACACACTAGGTCTAATAAACCCCTTAGCTAACAGATCCTGGAGCTGCTCCTTAAGCTCCCTCAACTCAGCAGGAGTCATACGGTAAGGAGAAATAGAAATGGGCCTAGTGCCCGGCTCCAACTCAATAGCAAAATCAATATCCCTCTCAGGTGGAAGGCCTGGCAGGTCGGTAGGAAATACATCGAGGAAGTCTCTAACCACAGGAACAGACTCAGGGGATGTGGGGTCAGCACTAACATCTCGGACATATGCTAGATAAGCTAAACACCCACGGGCAATCAACTTCCTAGCTCGAAGACAAGAGATGATCCCCGATGGTGCATGGCTAACAGAACCCTGCCACACAACCGGGGATACACCGGGCACGACTATGGTAATGGTCTTGGCATAACAATCCAAAACCACACGGTGAGGGGATAACCAGTCCATGCCCAGTATTACATCAAAATCTAGCATATCAAGAATCATCAAGTCACCCCAAGTCTCTGAATCACCAATAGATAGCATACAAGATCTCACAATCCGATCCACTACTAAAGAATCTCCTACTGGGGTCGAAACAGAAATAGGAACAGATAATGGCTCACTAGCCAACCCCAAACAAGGCACAAAGTAGGCAGATACATATGAACAAGTGAATCCAGGATCAAATAAAGCCATAGCAGACTGATGGCACACAAAAATCGTACCTGTAATCACAGCATCTGAGGCCTCTGCCTCTGGTCTCCTAGGGACCGCATAAAACTGACGACGACCTCCACCTGCCTGACCGCCATCCCTACCACCTGCTCTGCCGCGTGGCGTACCACCTCTACTCTGACGACCACCCCCTCTAGCCGGGGGCTGAACTACCCGTAAAGGCTCGGCCAACTGGACTGTACCCTGCTGAGGGCAATCTCTAGCAAAGTGACCTATCACACCACAAGTAAAACAAGCCCCTGACGGCCTACTCAGTCGAGATGAACCCGTAAATCCCGAATGACCACCACGACCTGATGCCCCAAAAACTGTACCCCTCGAAGACTGGCCGCCATAGCCCTGATGGCTGCTCTGACCCTGCTCGAACTGGGTACTACCAAAGGTCTGAAGGAAAGACTGAACCGGTCGGCTGGACTGACCCTGGTACTGCTGTGGCTGATAACTCCGACTCCACTGGCCAGGACCTCTACCGTCATATCTGGGACCACTATAGACACCCTGATGTCGAGGCCTCTTATCTCTGGACCCCTGATCATGTCGCTGTAGGTCCTCCACAGTGCGGGCATAGTCTACAATAGCCTGGAATGACCGACCACTGGCAATCAATATCTCAGCTGGCTGCCTGATCTCTGGCCTCAAACCCCATACAAATCTACGAATCCTATCAGCCTCGGTGGGAATGATCATAGCTCCGAACGGTACTAGCTGATGAAAGCGGGTCTCATACTCCGAGATAGTCATAGATCCCTGCACAAGGTGAGTGAACTGCTCCCTGCGACGCTCCCGATCACTCTGGGGTAGGAACTTGGCCATAAAGGCCTCATAAAACTCAGACCAGGTCAAAGGAGGTGACGACAGTGGTCTACAAGCAACCTGAGCCCTCCACCATAACTTCGCTGGGCCCTCCAACTGGTAGGTAGTATAACCAACCCCGTGAGTCTCAAACAAACCCAGATGAT